>JAZBGY010001489.1:0-21024 GCA_037414755.1 Lydus trimaculatus | reverse complement strand
ACATTATGGTGGAGGTGTTTAAAATGAGTAATTACAAAATAGAGGGAAAAAAACCGAGAAAAAATTTATATGAAAAATGTTCCCGTTTTATCCGGGAACTGATGGATGGGTCGTGTAAATGACGCCTTGAGCTTCCCTAAAACCATCTAGTTGGATTGCATTCTCGCTAGTAGCGTCATCGACCGAATCTTTTGGTCATACATCGTATAAGAGGGTGGCTTTATAGTTTTGATCTTTATTATCGTTTGATTTATTTGATTTTTCTTACATTTTCTTTAATTTTTTTTTTTTGGTAAATATTTTCTATCGCCATATTGTATATTACTGATTTATTCAATTGTGAATAGTTGTTATTTAATAATTACTTTCTCCATATAATATACGAGAAGGGTTGCATTAAAGAGTAAAGCTAGCCAGAATAGAAAGGGCGGAAAACAGCAATTAAACGTTGTGGTCAAGGGTGCATCCCTATGATGTAGAATATCCAATATGAAAATCGAAATGTGTTTGACATGCATTTTAAGTAATAGAAATCACAAATTTTTACAAATATCCATTAAAATAATCGAACAATCGTATAATTTCATGGAATTTAAATTAAAATTTATTGTTTGGAACATCTATTCGATTGTTATTTTCATTAATTCGTAAATCCAAGGGCACATTTAAGTGATTAATAATAATTACTTTTGTAATTTAATTAATAATTTAATATAATGAAAATGATAAGATTATGGAAAATTTAAAATTTTATCCGATTGAATTGAATGATGAAATCCGTAATACTCCAACAATAGTACTAATTTATCATATTTCATTCATTGATACGACTATGGAAGCAATTTCCTTTCTACCCTTATTCTTCTAGTAATCTCCCATCACTTTGTAGATATATCCCATATTGTTAAAAAGAAGAATATCTGGACTTTCAATTATTAGAAATTTTCACGTTATTTCTAGCGTGAGTGTTATATAGAAAAAAACAACGTATCGATCCTTATTTCATTTGAAATTTCACACTCTACCCCGTCCACTTCAATTAATCAATCTTTACTTAGTGTTTTTTTTTTTGGTGTATTCTGTTCCAGAAGGTTCATCTGAACCAACATCTGATGACGAATTTTTCGGTCATCGATTAACGATAATAAAACCTCACGAATTAAATTCTCCTGATAGTATATCAGAAGCAATTTTACCACAAATAAATGCTCAGTCACCAATACGTACTGATATAAAAAGACATCCATCACCATATTATTATGCTGATATTTATAAAAATAAAATTGACGATAAAAAAACAATTCAAATAAAATCAAAAAAACAACAACAACAACAACAAATTGATGTTAATAATATAATATCTCAGGATATTTTTGAATCAAAAACAATTAATAATCGAAAAATAAAAATTAATCATAAAAAATATCGTAAAAGTTCAAGTTTAGATAATCCAAATTTGGATAAATCAATCCGAGCCAAAGTTGATAATAGATTAAATTATAATAAAAGTTCTAGTGTTGATACACAAAGTACTGATTCAACAAGGGATGCGCCTAATGAGGCGGTTATGCCACCAAATCGACTAACTTCACCTTGTATTTGTCTTACACCAGACGATGGCTTAGATGACGACATGACACGCCAAAGGCATGTATATGAAACTGCATTTGATTGTCGCATTAGCAAGTCTGATGATGACTTAGATCAAATTGATAAAGTTACAAATCATCCGGTCCTTGTTCAATTAAATACTGTTAATGATAATCGAGCTGGACCGTCCATTGAATGTAACACGCCTCTTAATAAACGTAAAGTAACATTAATTTGTCCGAAACCGAGCCAAGAGGACAATAACGTTGCAATTGTCCTATCACAGAAGTTACAGGTAAATTTTTGATTAAACGTATTATCTAACTTAATTAAATTGTTAATTGACTGTTTGATTGATGTGTGGATAGGATATGCATTTACCTGTGGAGGATACGTCCGCACCCCCTGGCACTTTGTCATTGCCATTAAGGGGTTATACACCGTCCCCACCGTCTACTGCTCCACTTCCAACAAAATTTCATGGTAAAGAAATGGTAATGAATAGTATACGTAGTGCACCAAATTTACCATCACATCCAAAATCACGTCTTCATTTACCGGTAAAATCGTTACGAGGACGTTCACCAAATAGTAGTAGTGGTAGTTTACAAACGCAAGGGAGTGCATTTGATATAGAATTTGGTAATTCTAAATTAATATCAGAATTTAAAGGACGGCCTAATCAATCTAAAGACCAAAATAACGAAAGATTATTTGAGATAAAAGACTGGCCAAGACAGGAATTGTTATTATTGAAAAGGTCTAAAGAGAATAAAGAGAGTATTTTAGAATTGAAAGGTAGACGAAGACGTCATAAATATTCGAGTACTGAAAGTATGACAACAAGTAGCAGTGGTGGTAGTATGGAAAGTATTAAAAGCAGTACTAGTGAGGGTAATAGAAGTACAACAAGTTCCGATAGTAGACGATCTTCATCATTGAGTTCTCATAGTTCTGATTCAGGAACAAATAAGATTTATTCAAACACGCAAAATTCAACATTTCTTACACACACCAACAAATTACATATTCTCAGTCCAATATCTGATAAATCATCACAAGAACCAATATCAGAAACATCGGACAATAATCGTAATAACAATTCACAAAAATGTTCACCTGAAGAGGTTGCCACACCGGAAAATATGAAAATTAAACGACGTTTACCACAAAACAAGAATCTATTAAATTTAAGTTTCCATACAGGTGATCCAGAAATTCAAGGTTCTGATAGTGGTATATCAATACAATCACGTGAAGGTATTAATAAATCACGTATCGGATTTACTGGTGAATTATCAGCACCAAGTCAACAAGATTTCTCTGATTTACCATTTGATATGCCAAAATTAAGACGACGAAGGATGATTGGTCCAGATGCTTGTACATCTAGTAGTGCAACATCTGTTGATTTAAGAGATTTACCATTTGATATGCCGAAATTACGACGTAGATTGAGAATACAACAAACGAATGAACCAAGTGTATCACAAGCATCGTCTAGTCAAAGTGTTATCGAAGCAGATCGACAAGGTTTGTTAACAATTTGTTTTTTTTTTTATTTTTTTCCATCCTATATACTTTAGAAATAGATGATCGATCAAACGACTTTACGATAGATTTGCCGGCTGGCAATTTTATCAAAATCTCATTCGACTAAACTAATCCGTTGATATGTCAATATAGATTGAATACATCGAATAATTGATTTTTAAATCAATCAAACTGTACAAATAGACAGAATTATAATATTTAATTAACAAATTTTCTTACATAATCTTGAAGTTGATATATTTTTCAGCACCTTCATTCAGGGCTAAATTGACATTAAATTTAGGTGAATTAGATGTACGTCAACGTCCTGGATTAGGATTATCACTTGTTGGACTTGGATTGAACTTGAATAATCCTGATAACCCCTCAACAGTTGATTTGATTGACGTCAACTTACCTTTAGAAAAACAAGGGTGTGTGGTGTTATTTTTTTTTTTTCAATTTTCAACAAATTAAAATTATTTTTTAATAGGTGGTTTCATGGTGCGATAACACGTGTTGAAGCTGAAAATGTTTTACGTATGCTTCGAGAGGGTAGTTTTCTTGTTAGAAATAGTGAATCAACAAAACAGGATTATTCATTATCGTTAAAGTGAATAATATTTAAAATTAGCATTATTGTTATTTTAATTTAAATCAATTTTCAGGAGTGCTCGAGGATTTATGCATATGAGAATACAGAAAGATGGTACTGATGATTGTTATATTTTGGGACAATTCAGCAAACCATTCAATTCAATACCAGAAATGATAAGACATTTCTGTGTAAATCGTTTACCAATTAGAGGTGCTGAACACATGTGTCTATTACAGCCAGTTATTGCACAATTATTGTGATAAGATTTACAAATTATTTTATTTTATTCATTTCATCCAACAACTATTATTAATATACTGACTGTCCCCTAAATCGTATCCGTACATTTAGTGGGCAAATTCGTTTATGGTACGCTGATCAACGGACAGACAGTATACATATAAAGTTTTGCAATTTTCGGTGTTACAACGTTAAATTTTTTTTTTTTGAGCAATTTTAGAATGTAAATACAACTTTTAGGTATAACTGAAGAAATGATTTTTTTCAGCAGACCAAATGGCTTCCACATAATTAGATAAATACCAATTTTATCAATTGTTGTTATTAATCACTTTTTAGTTGTGCAATATTGAAATTATTTCACATTGTTATCGACAAATTTTCACGAAAAAAAATGAGTGCAATATGTAGTTTTTTTTTGTTGTTGATTTTCACGTTTTTTATGTCGTTTTTAACATCTAGTTTAAGATTTCAATTGTTTATTTATTATAATGAGTGTTTTGAGTTTTTGTTTTGTTTTGTGTTTCTTTGTAACTCCTTCAAGTTATACAGTTACAGAAACTATATTGCCAAAGAAAATGACTGTGAATATAAAAATATACATACCTATATATTATATACATACATACATTTCAATGTTAATAAATTAGTTTTAGATTGATTAGATTTTAGGTAAATGTTTTAGAATTTAGTAATTTTGAAAATATGAAAGATGAATTTTAAAACTACTTGCAAATACTCTTATAATACATTTCACTCACATTAAGGCTCATTATTATTATGTTTTAGTATTTATATTACAAAACTCTATTGATTCTTATCTATTAGAAAAGTTTTGCATTCAATTTTCAATTAAAAACAGTTGTATAGAATGCTATATTATTCACTAATGTAATATAGTATAGATAACTTGTGATGAATGTTGTCTTAATATTGGACTGAATATAAGTATGAGGCAAATTTCAAATGTTTTTTATTTCCCGCAAACATAAAATTGAATTCGCCGCTTTAACAATACTGACATCTATCCGTCGGTAGTTGAAGTAGTTTTATAATATTACCAATGGTTGATTATCGACTATTACGTCATGTATGACGTCATTACCATCAAATTGTGGAATGAGGAATCTATTTCACGAAAGCTTTGGACCATTTATTTCACCTATACCAACCGTCATTATTTACTTAAATCGTTTAGAAACGTCGAATAGGGCAACGGAATTATTACATTTCGTCTGACATCTCCATTAATTTTACCTATTACCCAATTTAATCTTCACCTCAATTTATTAACGTAAATCTTGAGAATCGTTTACGTTTTCTGATTTAAATTATACATTTATGTAGTTGGAATTAATAGCGTTCATGAAACTTATTGATTGTGTAAAATTTGAAAATTGACTCAAATTATTACAACAATAGGCAACCGTTATAGCAGTGCGTCCGGTTCGTGTAAATCAGGCTTAAGTAACTTGTGTATTAGATGTAGTACGCATGCGTTTATTAACCGGAAAACGACAACGCATGCGGTATTAAAAAGAGACGCTCTCATCACAATTGTCCTATTATAGAAGAAGAAGTCTGAAGGTGAACGAACGTACGTCTGGTATCTACCGGATTATGACAACGTGGAGGTTGATCCAAAAGCGGTATGTATTTGAATATTTTTTTACGTTTGTTTTGTTAATTTTTTAATAAAAATATTCAGCGACAAATTTGAAATAAATCAGATAATTTCGTTTTACAATTTTCTAATACAAAAAAGAAACGCGATTATTAAGATATTTGAAGTCTAATTAACCACCACGTGGTGTACGCATTTATAGCTTTATCATAATAATTATTGTAATTTCAGGTAATGTTGAGAATTTCGCTTTCTGGTTGCGTTCAACAATCTAAAACGAACAAAATGTTGTTCATAACGTGAAGAAAATCAAGTTTAAGACAAAATGGTAATTTTGCTTTTTTTTTTATTTGTTTTTAAAAAATTTAACAAACGCAGAAGGCTGTTCTAGGAGATTAGAGACGATGTGTTGTTCTCTCCAACACTATTCTGCAATAGCAAAATGTAGGCCTTACCACGTTTGAATTTGAACAGAATTCTAGCGTAAAATTATCACTGCAAACATGTTATATTTGTCTAATTTTGACTACAAAAGACTATTATTGAAAAACAAAACAATAATAATTTGAATAATTTACAGGATGATGCATGATTTTTTGGAAATATTCGGTAATTTTGTTCTACCGAGAAGATGCAACGTAACCGAATAAAGTAAGTTCGAAAAATATCCATTATTTCGATGTTCAAGCCGTATTGATAGCCTTTTTTAAAAAAAGACTAACAGCGTTATTAAATGCTTGATAACGGTGTGAAATGATGATATTTAAAATATTTTGTCTTCTTTTCCCGTCTGAAAAAGATGTGATGTTAAAACATGAACTGACAATATTAGAAATTTTCTAAATCAAGTCATCTTTGTATTTAATGTAATTAAAATGTATTTTTTTTCAATTTATAGATTTGTGCCCAATTTGCACAACAGATGGTTGTAATAGTGGTTCGACAGCGGAAATGTTAATGAATTGCCAATTAAATGGAAATAAATTTTCTAACTAAATCAATATTTGGTGCAACCACAGACTACAGCACTATTTTACGTATAATTACATGATGATTGTCTTCAATTCGTGATAATTAATAAAACAATAACATAAATTGTTCAATTTTGTGATGTTTCCTTTATGTCAAACAAAAAAAAAACCACCAAACAAACCATTTCCGTCAATTTATATCCTTATTGTTTTGAATTGGAGACTGTGCAGTTTTGGTGGATGCGCGCACAGACGAGCATTTCTGATTATAGTAACGTTTAGTATCGGCAGTGGAACCGGTGCGTTAATAACAATCCAGTGCCAAGAAAATCGACTTTTACACCGTCCGGTTATATTCGTTTTGTTATTATTTTTTGGGTTGTCTTCAATAGAACAAGAGCTTCCACATTTCTAAATTGTGTTTTTTGTTTTTTTTAATTTTCGATTATTCGTTTTTAATGAAAATCCAACAATGTCCAACAAATACGCTATATTTATTAATATTGGCTTATTGTTGTTTATTTTTAACATTCTCCTAAATAAATATTGAAGGTGAAATATCCACAATCTAACCCCTGTAATTATTGTAAGATACTAGTTTGAATTACAAATTTGTTGGTTTGTTTAATTGAAATTAGCACGAAGCATCATGCAATGTTTTAATAAATAAACACTCGACAATCACATTAAAAACAGATTTAATATTTAACTAATTATGAAGCAAAATATAAGGAATTTCGTAAAATTAGCGACATTTTTGCCGATTAATTTAATTATTTTTTTTTTAATCAAAATAAATGCTGTTAGAAGAAAATTTAATTAAGTTGCCCGTTAAAAGCTCTAATTTAAATCAGTTTTATTTAAGAATAAATAATGTAAACGCATAAAATATGTCTAATCCAATTTGAATCTTGTCCTATATTTAAATGGATATTAGTTATAAGTGGGGGGGTGGTGGATGTGTTGGCAAACTTCCAAAACTATCCACCGACATTTTGGCGACATTGAAGAACCCTTATTTGAAATATTTTACCATTTTTACAATAAAACCAATTTTGTTGTATTGTTTTTTCTATAGAATCAACTACAAGAAACTTTATACAAATCTTTTTACCACTTTACATTAAAAAGTTTGGTGAAACTTCACCTATTTTAGTCGTTATAAAGAAATATGTATAAAGTTTTTAATTATTTTTACAGAGATGTTTTCGGTTAACTTTTAGATTATAGAATGACCTCAGGAACATCATCACCAACCCCAACCGATTCACCATCATTATCACAAAGACCTTTACTAACAACAATACAACAACAACCATTGAGAAAAACAGTTGAATTTGAAAATGTTACAACACAAAATAATGATGATAATAAAAATAATAAAGATCCAGAAAAGTAAGTTGGTTTTCATCACAATTTGATGTTATTTTAAAGTTTTTTTTTGTTTGTTTATACGATTTGTATTTGTATTTATATTAAGTACGGTCCTGTGGTTTTGCGGATATTTTATTCGGGTAACGTCGCTAAAGCGTCAGCGTCGTTTTTCCTCTTCAATTTTACATCCACCTGGATCAGTCTGAATTGAGATTATTTTAGTTTGTTGGTAGAATAGTGGAACTAAAGTTTATTTGTGTGTTTTAACAACACGTTTATTTGACCAACAAAAACGAATTATATAGAAAAATTTGCATATAGTGCTGCACATGGCAGGTGACGTTTCACCGGTAAAACAAAAAGATAAATTTCTTTTTAAACTCACACATTATGTAATTAATATCGCATAATTACTATTAATAAACAATTACGTTATATCAATTGGATTAATTTTGGGGGAAATTAAAATGAATCACGTAATTTCATAAATTTATCTAAACAGGCTATTAGGGAAATTAAGATTAATTCCAGCTAAAAATACTTAAAATTCTCAGTTAAATCATAATTACTCAAAATTTGTTATCAACCTAGAAGTCAATAAAATTTACTATAACAACGTGGTGTTACATCATAAATACATCAAGAATTAAGTTTATAATTAACTATATAAAAACAAACACTAACGTAGATCGAATTTGTTTATTTATATTGTAATTAAGTGATTATAATTCAATTGGAGAGAAATCCTACAGGGGGCTACTACTAAGTATAGCTTTAATTGTGGGGATTTGTGGATTATTTATTTGTTTTATTTCTGCACGTTCCAGTCTTGAAATTGGAATATTTTGTTACAGTTTGACGCTGCGAGAGAAACGCAGCCGTCTAACACAACCCCGAATGAGTCTTCTTGGTAAACCATTGAATTATAGAGCTTCACGGCGGGATGCTCGATATAGACGTATACAAAGTCGTGTATATAATTTCCTGGAAAGACCAAGGGGAGTCGCCATATTCTACCATATGGTAGTGTGAGTAACTAGGTCCCTTAATATGATTACCATTTTTATATCACAATAAATTCGTTTTGGCGTTGTTTTTTTTTTGTTGTCGTTGCTCTTATCCGCCTCTCAACATTTACGTTCAAACCAATTGGAAATGAACATAAGAGAGTCCTTGTGTATTTATTGAGTTATATTGTAAACATATAACAATCTAAAAATAATTCTATACCATATTGTATTACCGGAATACAAGTCAAACAACGGAAGAAGTAATAAATTTTATGGATATTAACTATTGCAATCAAAATATAAATTAATTTTTTTTTTGATTTATTTTATTTTGCCAAAAAATCAACATACAACCAATGAAATGGAACATAATAATATATTTATTGTTGTTAGTTTAAAAAAAAGATTCGCAATTTCATGTTAGAATAGTTAATGTGACCTGATGGTGAATTATTCAAATTTACAACGTATGGTAAAATTGCATTGGCATACACACCACAATTTCAAAATTAAAATTCTATTATTCGACAATAACACGTGTATCACCCCGTATATTACTGAATTATTCAATTAAAATATCATAATTACAAATTGTAATTAAATCTGATGAATTCCAGATTTCTTATGGTTTTTGCATGTTTAACATTAAGTGTATTTTCAACAATTGAACCTTATGAAGAAATAACGGCAATAATATTATTTTATATGGAAATATTCGTGGTTATTTGGTTTTCTATTGAATTCGGTTTAAGGTAAGTCTACACTGATTATTAATATTTTTTCAAAAAAAACCTAAATGTGAGATAAAAACAGTGTGTACGTGGAGCCCAGAACTGTCTGTGTAACATTAGATGTTGAGCCCGTCAACCAATTTTATTTTGGCTCGCTTATACTAACAATAACACTAAACTCCCTTAAAATATCATGTTGGCAAATTCGTAAATGAAACTTTCTAAACATACGGTTCTAGTTAATTATTGTTCAATTGCCAAATTTAATATAAATAAATATAGAAGAAGCAAAAACAATAAGAATTGTGTTACTAGGTTCTTTTGTTTTAGTGCGTAAACGATTTTGCAGAAGTATTTGGGGACAAGTCGATTTGATTTGGCGTTTAAAGTGACAAACTGGACATACGATAGACTCAACTTTCTGCTCTTTATTAGTATTAACGTGCAATAATCTTCGTTTTGCTCGCTAAATATATAGTAAGGCTTCTGTACGAATTCGGCTTTTTGACGCTAAACCCGGTTTATCTTCCAAAACCGGTACTAGAGCTTGGCGCAGATACCTGTGGGGTGCAAAAAATTGCGGACTAAACAGGTTGAGACGTTTCATCTAGGAACATAGGAGAGTCTTGAATAATTTTATAAAGATTCAATTCAGTTGAAGATTGTTGCGGTTCTTGTAGTTTCTCCTATTTTCCTAGATGAACTGTCTCAACCTGTATATAAAAACAAACTGGTGGTATGGAGGCATTACTTTCTATCGTGCTATAGACGCCAAGTACCCTAGAGGTTCAGCTCTATCATGTTCCCTTCCTAACCTAAACTCGACTTAAATCGATATTGCCTTAAATCAGCGTTATATGTTCCTGGAACATAAAATTCATTTTAATAAAGTATGTGCCGCAGTAACATGATTCTTATATTGAAGTAACCTTAAGCTGTTTGATCCAAGATTTACCTTAAGTTGACGTTTAGGAAGAGAAGATGAAATAAGCTATACTTATAAATTACGTTTACAATAATATACGAAATACGTTCGTAATAAATGCTAAGATATACCGAAAATTCTGTTCGAACCCTAGATGATCTACTTCACAATATAGTTTCAAGTTTCTGAGGGGTGTTTCGTTATGTTATTGGGACAAATATTTCGAATATTTCATTATTTACTAGTCGACCTCGCTACCCTTCTTGTTGTCAAAATTATGTAAATAGCTTGATACAATCAAAATATCAAGCTACAACTTCGAATAAAAGAAACATTAATATTCTATATAAAAAAAATATCCCAATCCCTATCTTTAATGCTAATAATTATCGATTGCAATAATAAATAGGTTTTTGTGACTATCGAAGACAAACAGTAGATTAGAAGTTTGTATTATGTGTAATTTTTGGATAAACAATTGTTTATGCCAGTAAAATGATGTTCTCTTTCACATGGTTGTGTATTTAGAAATTCCTAATTAATCCAAAATAAGCAAAATACCAATAGTTTTAACCAACTAGATAAATTAAATTGAATCCTTAAATAATGGATGAGGTTCACATGACGAATTGATAAAGTGATGTTATCAAAATCAGCAGAACAGTTTTGAATAAAGTTTGAAAATAGATATCTATTCATTGACTCTTTTTGAAAGTTATTTCATCTAATACCTTTTAACTAATGTTCAGTGATGTTTGCTATCTTTACTTGGGTTACTGTTACATAGCGTGAAGGCTTTTATCGATGGTATAGGATTATTTGTACGTACATATAATCTATAGACTTGACTTTATATTGATTACTCTTGTCATTTTAAACGATTTTAAATTACATTTGATTTTCATTTCTAATGATCAAAATTAATATTGATGAAAATCAATTGTATCGAAATTCAATTAGTAATACGTTTGACATACTTTTTACAATGCAAAATATAATAATGAAGAAAAATATATAAACAAAAGAATGACAATATGATATGATAAAAGCCTCATATTAAAAAAAAAGAAGTTTTTAAATTAAAGAAATATGAAGGAGGAGATCAAAAGAGAAATTAAAACAAATAGATCCTTTGAATTCTCTTACAAAGAAAAAGTAGCATCAAAAGTTTTCAAACAAGTATAAATATCGTTCCAAGATTCAAGTACTCGATCCTCATATACAGGGCATTTCAATGAAACGGAGCCATCCTGAATAAGTTCATTGACGATTTATTTACCGTAAATCCCGACATACAAGTTGATTTCAAAAATACACCCCTTTATTTAGATTTAAAGATATACCCGCTGTATAAGTCGACCCATTACTTTTCTGATGAAATTTGTCAACATCTGTTTGTTTAGTATTTAAGATAATAGCGCTTTTTTATTGCAATGTAAACTAATTCTCCGAACAGAGTAATCTAAAACTAAACACTATTTCAAACTATTTCATCTCCACAACCACCACCAACAAGAAAAAAATTAAAACCGCCAATGAAGTTATTCATGGTGGCTCCTTTTCATTGAAATACCCCGTATATATTGATTATCCGTAAAGTGAGTACCATGAAAATTCATTTTTATGATCATTTTATTCCAATTATACAGTGACTGAATTCCACCAACATACATTAAAAAGGGTCGACAGATATTCAATAAAATGTACCTATGGACCTTTTTAAACCAGATGGCTAACATCTTGTATGAAAATATTCAATTATGTAATAGTAAGAGCGAATAGTCTTGATTGCTTTTCTTTATTTGCATAACTGGAATCAGTGGCGTTATTAGCATTGGTGTCATCCGGTGCGGTAATTTATGGCGTCGCCTCTTTGACCCCTTCTCCATTAATATTGTATGAGCGCGAAATTAACCGTTTAGTTTTTGGACAAAATCTTTGAAAATTCTAACTTATTCTAATAAAATTAGAGCAAAATTCGACGTTTTTGATGAAAACATTGGAAATTCTCGCACATTCGCCGTTTTTCCTTTGAATTTTTGTCATTTTTTGTGCGAAATGTTTAGTCGTCAAAAAGCATGGATTTGAGTGTAACTTAACAAAATAGAGTAACTACAGTTGAAAAATTGGCAAAAAATTAAGATGCGTTTGAAAACATCAGGTGTCACCCCACTAGTGACGTCAATGCAGGAATTTATATCTTGCACGAGCGCCAAGTAGCCTAGGTCAGGCTCTGTTTATTTGCGTACATGATGTTGAATATTTTAAAATTTTATAACTCTTTTCTAACTGTAAATTATCCATTATTCTTAAGATTTTTAACGCAATAGATCCGGATCATAAACCCAATTTTTATGACGGCCATTATAAAAATAGTAGCCTAGCGATTTTATATTTACATCGAGTAGAAATTCGGTTATCGGTTAGTGGGAAGATTGTCTTCATCTCTAGATGTTACTGTCATCTATTTTAAGAATATTTTTATTTATGGATACGCGCCATCATTATCTCCAAAACTATTTTCTTTGATAAACACACTGGTCAACATTAAGTCTATTTTACTCTGATTGACTTGATTATAAAACAGTAAAGGTGACTAAAGTTTCCTTTTCGCCCGCATATACGAACATTAGATAATAATCAATTTCACAATGTCAAGTCAAATAGATCAAATAAAAATAGATAGGGTGTAAAGTTGGAAATTGTTTGCTAAATAGATCTTTTAAAACTTTCACGCCAACTTAGAAAACTTGCCAACATCCATTGACGAATGTGCATAGTGACATCTCTATTGATTCGAAAATCAAAATTATAGTGTGATCAAACATTCACGGTAAATTTAGCCGTATGGTAGATGTCCAAAAATAAATGGAAACGTTATCTTACAACAACATTTATCATTGCCACTGTTCATCTTTAATATGAAGAAGTCAAAAGTTTTGTAATTTATTATATGGGTAACAGTGCAAGAATAGTGGAGCTAAACATTACAAAAAATTATTGCATTTTTATTTATTTTTTTCAACACAATCTTTAACATTAAATCACTAGTTGGGTGAAATTGTTTGTCTATGTAATCATCTGTCATTAATTGAAATGCACAAACCCTTTAATCAGACTGGTGTTTACCACTAGTGAAAATAAACACATGATAAAGCGTGCTGAAAAGAGGGGCCCGCACGGAGGCAATTACATGTTACAAATTAATTCACCCAAAAAGCTCTAAATACGATTCTATCGTTAATAACAAATGCAAAAGTAAAGCTGGGGTAATTTTTGTTGTTGTTGTTAGACTTTGGTCGTCGGGATGTCGTTCGCGTTACCAAGGCTACATTGGCCGCCTCAAATTTCTTAGACGTCCGTTTTGTGTTATAGGTATGTAATTTAATGATTTATCAAATTTAAAACGAAAATAGCATTGATTATTTTAGATGTAGTAACAATAATAGCTTCAATAGTGGTATTAGGGATGAGATCACGTGGACCATTAGCAACAAGCGCCCTACGTGGTCTTCGATTTTTCCAAATATTACGTATGGTTCGTATGGATCGAAGGGGTGGTACGTGGAAATTATTGGGATCAGTTGTGTACGCACATAGACAAGTGATTATTCTTAATAATAATAATAAAAACAAAATTGTCTAACTGTTTTTTTAGGAACTTATAACGACTTTGTATATTGGATTTTTAGGCTTAATTTTTGCATCATTTCTAGTCTTCCTTGCTGAAAAAGATGTTAATAAGAAATTTTCAAATTTTGCACAAGCATTATGGTGGGGTGTGGTAAATTTATTTAATTTTTTATTGTTTATTATAAAATAAGATAAAAATTTATATAATAAATATTCTATTCTAGATAACATTATGTACAGTAGGTTATGGTGATATGGTTCCTGAAACATGGCAAGGGAAAATTATTGCATCATTTTGTGCATTATTAGGGATCTCATTTTTTGCATTACCAGCTGTAATTATAATTTTATTATTATTATTACGATTATAATAAAATTTTACAACATCAAAATATTTTGCATTTTAAGGGTATTTTAGGTTCGGGTTTTGCATTAAAAGTTCAACAACAACAACGACAAAAACATATGATCCGAAGACGTCAACCGGCAGCTACATTAATACAATCACTTTGGCGATGTTATGCAGCAGATGAACATTCTTTATCAGTCGCTACATGGAAGATACATCAAGTACCATTACCGAGTCCACCATCGTAAGTATAATTTCAATAATTATATCAATTTTGTTAATTGAAACATTGATGAATACTTAAAAAAAAAACGACACATATTTAGCTTGAAACTTATTTCTAAAAAGAAAACACATAGTTTCTCTAAATCTTTCCTATTTCTATCTCATTTCCTGCTACTATTTTAACTTGCACGTTTACCAGAAATAAATTACAAGAAAATGATAAGACAACTGAGAAAATACAAACACTTTCTTCCGTTGTGTAAGTGTATCTATGTTGTAGCATGCCAATCATATTTGTTTTTCTGCATGATTCCTGTAATTATCTTTACTACATCGATGAATGCATGATGTGCTAATTATTTTGCTCCACTTTGGAATTTGATCAAAAATTTGTTTATTCCATGTTTATGATCGATTAATGAGCAAAAAAAAAACGCAAGGGAAAGACGGGTAATATGACGAACTTAAGCTTTAGCGATTTTTCTTGAACTTAATAGTCGTCGCAGGAGGGTCTTCTTACAGCTCTTTATTTGAAAATTTCATTTTAGGAAAAGAAGTCATTGTTGTCATCTTACCCGCATGGTTGGCTAAGATGACGAACTGACACAACAATTTAATTTAACATCATACACTATCCAACAACTATTTAAAATTAAAGAAACAGCATCAAAGAAATTAAAAACATTAACAAATGAAATCAATTAGTAGTGCAATAATAGCCTCGCTATAGGCAATGTGTAGGTTGGACTTCGTCCCAGTCAGTACAAGCGAAATGCGCCTAGAGCTTGCACAGAGAACATTAAACCTACAATTTTGTTTTTACTTGTTCATGGCAAATGATGCAGTCTAATATTAGTAATGCAATAACATTGGCGGTCGGGTAAATTAACCAACTCAATCAACTCATTAATTAGTAGGGAGGAGTTCATCATCTTACCCAACACCACAATTTTGATTTCGAATAAACAATGAAGGCTATTAACTCATCAGAAAAATTAAAATGATACATCATTGAACACGTTTTGATTAGCACTTTATGAATATTGGAACCAGTCAAAAGCACTTTTTCGCGTACTGTGAATCCCAAAAATAGCTGGTCGCTAGAGGTATCTGATGATGCAGGATCGGGATTCACATCTACAGTAATCTTCGTGAAAAAATCAATTCGTCATCTTACCCGCCTTTCCCTTACTATTTGCTATTTCTATAAAATCGAGATATTCCATATATGGACAAAATAATTTAGTCAATTTGCAGTGTTTCTCAAATTGTAAACAAACATCAAAGTAACGTAAATGGAATAGTTCATTTGAATTTACGTTCATTATTGCTGAATATGCTGATCGAAAACATCTATCATACAAATTCATTAAAGGAATATTTTATGTCAGCAATTTTCACATTAAAGAAACCGCACATCCTAAAGGGTAATTATATTCTAATTAAAGGGTTGAAATGAACATATTTGGGAAATACTGTTATAATATTGGTAAATTTTTAATATAATATTGACACTAATAATATGTGAAATTTAAACAATTTCAGAAGAGTTTCAAGTAGTTTTAAACATAACGCATCATTTGTTAGCCGTTTACCAACAATACGTCGACATAAAAGTACATCACTTCATTCACCATCAATGCATAAAACACCACCAAGAGGTGGTAGAAGTTTCGTTGATATAAATTCATCTGCTGAAAATTTAGGTATTTGAAATTTTTGCAATCTCATTTGGATTATTTTTCATATACAGGCTATTTTAAAAGGAACCACCCTAAGGTAGGTCAATTTTTGTTTTGGGGGCTCACATTACAATGTTAAATGTGACCTTGTTGCGTTAGCCCTCTAGCTCCGGCAGTCCTCAACTTAAGAATCTTAAACCGTAAACGGGGTCGAGTGACCCCTCATTTGGAAGGTCTTTTAATTCTCTATCCGACAGTATAAATTGTCTTTGGATTTTTCAATTTTTTTATACAGCTGTTGACTCATTATTTTAATTGCTCAATAGTCTACTTTTTTTATCTTATTGATTTCATGCAGTGGGATAATCGAGATTCAAAGGCGTTTCTTCCATTTGGAGAACTTCTGGAATTATCTGTCGTCATTCAAAAGCTATCTTTGTCCGTAATTCTTCCAAAGACCCTGATATTTTGAACTAATGAATCTAATATCTCGAAAATCCAAAAACATACCACCGAATAGAGAATTAAAAGACCCTTCAAATGAGGGACCACCTTTAACAATTCAAAATTATTAAGTTGGGGACTGGCGCAACAAAGTCACATTTGACATTAATACGTGTCACTAAAAAAATTGACCTGTCTCAGGATTTTTGCTCAAATAATCCACCAATAAAGTTATTCAAGGTGGTTAAGTTTCATTGAAACGGCCTGTATATACCACAAAGATTTTCGAGTTTTTCCCATAAGAATACCCGTATAGAGGAAAATCGAGAACGGGTAAACACAAGGGAATATGATAATTTAACCGACTGAAAATTGTAATTTTTGTCGAAAAAGAAAACCACGTAGATTGTGTGAATCCCATTTGTGCGAATAGCAATATGTGTTATTAATTTTTTTTATTTTTTTTGTTATCTTTTCACAATAGGGAATGTTAATACGAATGGTGCACGAAATTTGAATGGTAGTCATAGTGAAGATTCGGTTGCTGAGACTGTATTGTCGAAAAAGAATTCAGATGGTAAGTTAATATATGTTTTATTTCAAAAATAAATAAAACAAATAGCATAGTAAAGGTGTCTTTATATGGGTAGTTGATAGACAAAATTTGAACACCCTTATACGGGGTGTCTGCATATTTTTTATTATATATATATGATATGTATAAATGTTATTTTTATTGAACCTAGATGAGGATGACGAGCCCCGTTATATTCAATTAACAAATCAACATAAGGGGGCCATTCGGGCTATTAGAAAGGTGGGTAATTTGTTGTATTATCAATAATATAAATAAAAATTATAAATAATGGTTATTTAACAAAAATATCGTTACTTTAAACCTGATATGATTTACCAAAATAATAATAATAATAACAATAATACTAAACAAATGGTTCCATTTAGTTATTTTCAATTAATTTCCCCATCACTGATCAATCAGTAATATTGATTCAATATTTCATTATTCATTTAGATGAAGTATTTTGTAGCAAGGCGTAAATTTAAAGAAGCTTTGAAACCATATGATGTCAAAGATGTGATAGAACAATATTCAGCTGGCCATGTTGATTTACTTGGCAGAGTGAAAAATGTTCAGGCTAGGTACATTATTGGGCTAAATTTGTAAAAATTGATTGTAATATTGAACAGACTGTATAATACAATCAATTTTTACTTATTTTGTATGTATGTATGTATGTGTGTACATATATGTATGTTGTTATATAATTCTTGTGTAGTGGTGAAAAGGAACATACGTCATTCCTAACTGAAAACAACTAATATCTGTCATGAGCATGAATTTATATTATAGAAATCACATAAAAAAAAAAACGTAATAACAGATCAATCGATTTCTTTCCATTTTTTTTTGAATTAGATTCTCTCAATAATTCGGCAATAATACAGTGAAAATAGAGTGGAACACATTTACATCCACCCCTTCAAAGTATATTTTATTCTGCCACTTTCACGTTTATATTACAATTCTCAAGATAATTTCAATTTATACTCCAGTAAAACGAGCTTTTATCTTTTAATGTTTGTACTCATTCAAATTTAACTTGTTTACAACTGTCACATTAATTATATCTGAAAGTGTCACTTATAAATCCTCAATATGATGAACTCAAATGACAGATTATTTTTTTTTATAAATAAAAGCCTTTTGTTATTGTGTGATACAGTTCATCTACTTTATGCCACTCTTTTATACGTCTTTTTCAGCGATGAAAAACTGAATTATTTTAGAATTTAAACGCTGATCGATAACTTTACATAATTTATGTATCAGTATCTCTTTTTAAACTGAACAATTATAAAAAAAAATATCTATCGCTGAACACAGACCGTTACGTACATATTTTCACGCTTTGTATATGTGTATATATATATGTATAGCTCAAGTATTTTGTGGCACGTAAGAAGTTTAAAGAGGCACTGAAACCGTACGATGTTAAAGATGTAATTGAACAATATTCTTCTGGACATGCTGATCTTTTGAATAGAGTGAAAAATTTACAGTTCAGGTAAGATTCCTGAACTTTAAAATATCAAACAACAAATTACTATAAAATGGATATTCCACTGAAATTCGTTTAGAATATTGTGCACGTTCAGATTTTTCAAATTAAGGCGAAATATTTACGAATATTTCACCTTTTTCTTTTTAAATGTTTCAAGTGTTTTTTTTTTGTTCAAATTATATGTGGGATGTCCTATGCTTGCCATGTAATGTTTATGTGTATATGTTTATTTAAATTGCTAAGATAAGCATGTTTAACTGTAGGCGCATTCAGAATAATGAATTTAGAATAATATAAAATCAACTGTTACAGATTAGATCAGATTCTTGGTAAACAAGGCTCCAAAGCCAAAGATGTATATGCTTCCAAAATAAGTTTAGCATCTAGAGTTGTTAAAGTTGAAAGACAAGTAAGTTTAAGATTTTTTGATTTTATTTTTGGTTTTTGTTTTTTTAATAATAAACAATTTAAGGTAGATGATATAGAATCGAAAATAGACCAACTTTTAGAGCTTTATATGGAGGATCGCAAACGTTTTTTTACACTACCTTATACAATACAATCAAATTTTAATAAAAATTCTTCGAATTTATTAGTAGAAACAACAACAACACCAGCAATTTTAAAACCAAAACCAATATTAATTGATAAACAAGCATCAGAACCAAGTTCACCTATTTCAAAACATTTTCCCGAACAATCAACAACAACAACTACAACAATAGTAACAGCAGCAACAACACCAATAACAACAACAACAACAGCAACAACATCAACATTTACACGACGTCCAATGTACCGTGGTTTTTCCGATTTAGGTAATCGAATCAAAAAACGGGTAACGTTAAGGTAAATTATTGATTTTAATTGAAAATTTCTATAAAACCTAACATATTTTGTTTGTTTATTGTAAAGTTCGCCTTATGATGGTGAAGTTGTTATTGTTGTACCGCCATTAAATTCAGCAGCACAATCATTATCAACAGAACCGTCAAAAACTGTTAATATTTCTGAATTACAAAATCAAAATAAAGGAAATTTTCCAACAACTACAACAACAACAACAACAACAGAATGTTCCGGTGAGATCCTTATATTGTTTATTTGGCAATTCAGACTATGGACTGTTTTTAAAGAAAGAACCAGTTTTAGAATTAGGCGACAAAGTTTTAAGATTAGTCATAGAATAGATTATAGGGGTCGTTTGGCCTCTTTTAGCCTTCCTGAACTGCGACCTCAGCTGATCTATTTTTGTTAACTCTCTATCTATCCCAAGAAAGATATCTTTTTAGCAAACCTAATTATCTCTCTGAGAAACCTTATTCCTACTTCAGTAGATGATAGAGTCACAGTGCCTAGGTGGGTTGAGTCTTATGTGAGCCAGGACGTCACATTTGGGGGGTTTCATTGTCCGATCCGCATAGTCTACATCTCTCACTGTTTGATTTGCCGAGTTTTTTCAAATGGTATATCATTAGAGAGTCTTAGTTCTTTCCTACTTGAGACGAGAAGTTTCTCAGCATTTTTAGGCAAATAATCGCATTCTTGAACATTCCCACCCACTGATTTCCTGCCTTCTGTGGGTCTTGGCTAGTCCGGAGAACGGCTCCGGATCTATGTGTGGAGACACAGTGCCTGTTCTGGCAAAAACATCGGCTATTTCGTTTCCAACGAATCCCTGATGTCCTGGAAGATTAGTCATAGCCAAAGGCAGTATTCTTTTGGCTCTATTCCAATTCTGTTCTAAATTCATACATTTGACTTTATTTCAGACACTCCTAGTATTTTGAAAGCAAATGACAGACAACAAGAAACTGATCTGTAGAATTCTGTTATATTACTGCAAACTTTTCAATTTTATCATATCAGCTTGTGGTTCCAAATCGTACGTGTTTAGGTGGCCATAATTTGTTTGGATAGCCAATTTTCTGGGATGCATGATACAAATAATTGTGGTGTTTTTTTTGATTTACAGGATCTGCACAAATCAAATCAGAAAATGATGATGGCG
>JAZBGY010001488.1:0-21027 GCA_037414755.1 Lydus trimaculatus | reverse complement strand
ACTCTGTTATTCTCAAACGTTAAATCCGACTAACCAGAGCCTGTCATTTATAACGTATATGATAAAACATAGGGCTGATTGTGAGTGGTCGTTCTTTACTCCGTCTTTATAACAAATATTTAACTCAAATAGCATTTTACTCCAAATAAAGGAACAGTCGTCATTCAAAGACTATTATCGCAATTTATATAACAAACTATACAGCATTCTAATTTGATTATGATAAGGAATATATGAAACGGACTTGACTAGCGAACAAAAAACTGAGCATACACCGGCTCTGTCAACACCGGAATCTGGAAACATGCTTCCTTATGAGCTACGTAAGCGTATGTTTCTTTATTGCTCTGGACACTCAAACGGAGCTCGCCCGGAGTACGTCAAAAAACTGTTAGAGTAGATTAGTTGTCTATGTTAGTAACGTGAAAATGCATGAAAGGGTACTCAAACACTTGCCCCTTAATGGAAACGATTTAGGCGCCCAGAGTACTCAAATGGCGATTTGAGCAATAAAGAAACACACGCATTATTTCACCATTTCCATCAAATCCTTTCCTGCTGTATCTATTGTGAATTGAATTTTTATTATTTTACTCGATCTCTTAAGTCACTTAACAGACTATCTTTACTGATGTTCATGTTGAACATGTAATATAAAATTTAATATGAAAACAATTTCTTCGTTCTAATCAAATAAAAAATCTGTGATGATAAAAATGACGCCTGCTACTCGTTTGATGATTGATTGTCAGTTATTTATAATTTCAGTTCAAAATAATGATGCGACTTTTAAAAAGCAAATATATGACATTGGACTAAATTATTTATTTATTATTTCAATATACAAAATTGTAATTTGACATTGAACTATAGTTATATTTTTCAAGAGGAGACAGCAGGGACGCGCCAAACTATTTGGCCCGTCCATGTACAAAAAGAAATATTGCACCCCATTATATAAGACATATAAATATAAATTATTTTGAATTTAGTGTAATAAATACCTGCACGAATATCTTTGTTTGTACGGCAAAATCGCCAACAATAAGCGAGAGACCCGTTCGCAAATTGGTCAACAGCAAAACTATGAAACGGACGGAAAACACATCAGAAAATGTCTCTGCTTTCGATATTTTTATAGAGATTGTAAAATTGAAGATAATGGGACGTTACGTTATCGTTGGTGTTAAAGTTTAGAATGCGGAAGATTCACTACATTCGTAGAAATATTCGAATACATACTTGACATTTCTAATATAAACATAGGAAAAAATACCAGCGCCACCCGAAAGACTATCTACTTCCATCTTTATCTGATACATTTATACAGTGATGTTTCAACATGAGCACAACAAAGATAGCAGAGTATGATTTATGGGAATGGTGGAGGGTGTAATGTTCAGAGAAATGTCTAGTGGGTGATGACAATAGCCGGAATTCTTATCCATCTGTGACGGTGCACCTATTTTTGACTATGTTCGTATTAGAAACGCCAAGTCTGTATATAACAACCCTTCTTTATCATATATTTCACAGTTTATTGATAACTTGCATATTGTTAAATTAACAATATGCCAATAGGAATATTTTCTATTTTTATTGTAGGCAATATTCATAAACTTATATTACAATTACAGCAACAATAAACTTAGGTATGTACTACAGTAAAAATACACTAAAAGAACAATAAATGATATTGGCAATGTAAGCAATTTTCGGTTATACAAATTCGAACAAATATCGATACAAATTTTGTTTTATAATCCAACAATTTTCACCGATACACTCATAAAAATAATTTGAAATTTCCCACCATTTTGTATTGCCAAAATTGACATCAGTTATACCAACACAAACAAAATTCATTTAACACGATATTACAGTAGAATACCAAGTAGGAAAAAAATGAATTCAAGCCAATTTAACCGATATTCTAAAGGTGTATTATATAATTATTGTTTATTTATAAATTTTACAATAATTTTGTTTGTATTAGTTGGATATTTATCGTATAGATGTCGCTAAAATTTGACAATTGAAGTTGATGCGCAGGCGTACCAATCATCCCGTTTAATTCACCAGAAGAGACATGTAGTTGTTAACAATAATTTGTGTTGTGGTTGGGAAGAAAAAAATTGCACATTTATTTGTTAAAAAATCGAATAAAACGAACGAAAACAAAAAAAAAAGAAAAAACTACCATTATTTATTAAACAATAATTGGAATAAATCTAATAATAATAATAATAATAATTTTTTTTAAAAAAATGTCCACATTAATGTGGTCGTGTCCGTGTTGTTTGCGTTTTAAATTTACACCAGAAGAGATTGAGCAACGTTATAAATCATTAGAAATTGATAAAATGTTGGAAAAAGATAAACAAATGTTAAAACGTCAAATTAAATTATTATTATTAGGTGCTGGTGAGAGTGGTAAATCAACATTTTTAAAACAAATGCGAATTATACATGGTATTAAATTTGAAAGTGAATTAATTATGGAATATCAACAAATTATTTATCAAAATATATTAAAAGGTATGCGTGTATTAATTGATGCTAGAAATAAATTAAATATAAAATGGGGTAATTTAAATAATGATTGTATTGGTAATGATTTATTATTAAATTTTAATAATACAACAATAATTGATACGAAATTATTTATAAAATATTATCCATTATTGGTTGAATTATGGAAAGATAGTGGTATTAGAAGAGCATTTGATAGAAGACGTGAATTTCAATTGGTAGGTATTTTGGTTTTTTTTTTTTAAAAATTAGATAACCATTTTATTTGTTTATCAACATATTAACAAGATTATTTATTACAATTTATCAAAATGTAAATAATTAATTAATTTTTTATGTTAAAAAGGTATGTAGATGATTGTAGATGATTTCCATCATCTCTACAATAAGTTCAAGGATATTATTGATGGTTTAATTATTTTGAATTCGTTCAAATTGATAAGAATTTATTGCTCATTTGATAAAAATACACGTCCTGTAATTATCCGAAATTGCTAACGAAATTATAATCATACTTGAATGAAGTCTATTTTATCTGTATACATTGTTAATTACGTGTTTTATGGGAAAACCCTAACACAAACATTTAGGTCGTTTGTCACTGAAACAGTTGAGTCATTATTAATTAATTGGATTATTTCATCAATTTTAACTTCCTAACCTAATATTTTTAAAGCCCGGTTTATCTTTAGTTATAGTTTGCACACACACTTAAGTTCGTCTTTATTAAAATGAATCATCTGTATATACAGGGTTGGTGGCTCAAGTGTCGCAGTGATTCGAGATCGAACATTTTGTAGAGAAGGGACAGAAATAAAAGTTTTAAGAACGTATACGGTGACACCTCAGTAGTACTTTGGGGCAGTCAAAAAGGCAGTACACGTTCTTAAAACTTTTATTTCTGTCCCTTTTCTACACATGCAGATCTCGAATCACTGCGACACTTGGGCCACCAATCCTGCATACAGGCTGTCTGATTTTTTATTGTATTTATGGCAAAACTGTTAATGTTTTGTGATTAATCAGAATGGGAAGTTTTGAATTGCTACAAATGCAAATTTCAGTAGATTTTATCGTTCTTAAGATATAGATTAAATTATAGGGGTTGTTTGAGCTCTTTAGCCTTCCTGAACTAAGACCACGGCTAATCTATTGTTTGTTCTTATTTTTAACCCTCCATCTATTAGTATCCTTGGAAAGGTATCTTTTTAGCAAAGCTAACTATCTCTATCTTGGGAGACCTCATTCCGACTTCAACAGGTGATAGAGTCACACTGTCTAGGTGGGTGACTGTCTTATGTGACCCAAGGTTTCATTGTCCGATCCGCATAGTCTACGACTGATTTGCCCAGTTTTTTGAAATAGTATCTCGTTGGACGATGCCGAAGTTAAGAGTCCGTTCCTACTTAGGTCGAGAAGCTTCCTAGCATTCTTAGGCAAATAGCCAATACACTTTTTTTTGCCTGGCGCATGCCTGGATAATGCCTCCAATGGAGCATTTTTGCGCTTCATTCCCACCCAATGATTTCTATGGGCTTTGACTAGTTTACAGAACGATTCTGGACCTATGAATGGAGCTATAGCTTGTATTTTTCTAAATAAGTTCTATAGTTGATTTGTAGTTGATTAAATTTCTTATTGCTTTCTTATTCTAAATATACACACTTGGCATTTCTAATACGAACATAGGAAAAAATAGCAACATCAAACACTCTTAGGAGTTTAACATCTGTTAGAATGAGATAAACATAAAATAAGCGGTCACACATTTAATAATTCACTAAAGAAATGAGAAAATCTTATGACCATTCCATTTGTTAAAAAGAGTAAAGTAGGAACAATCATTTTCCTTTAAGTGGTTGAAATTCAAATTTACGACAAATGTCTTAATACCAATGCTCTGTTGTCGTCTCATCCTTCTCTTACTTACTAGAATTGTAATGTTTCTAGATCATCCACAATAAAGATAACAAATGTGGTTATTTATTTGTTAAGAAACTAAATAGGAGTGTGGTACAGCGTTGTGGGTTAATATTTGTTGAGATTTTATATCCTTTTTTTTAAACTCTTGTGACATCGATAAGATTCTCTCATTTCTACTAATTTCTCCTATATTAAAAATAAGACACTTTGTACAAGGAACAACCTTAAGTTGAGATTTAAGAAGGGCTTAAGAATCTCAAGTAACTTATTTGAGGGTGAAACTACTTAGAATATCTTTTTCTCAACGTTAAATCTACTACAAAATGGCTTATTTTTTTGATGTTTTTAAAAGTAACAGATCAAGGGACATACAGATTTTTGATTATTATTAGTTTTTCTTGTTCAATTTGGTATTTACCAAAATAAAAATTACAAAAACTTGTATCTACTTGGATAACTTGTATCAAGCACAAATTCTTTCTCAAAACTTTGAGACGATGTTTTAATATTACAAAGTAGAAGCTGCTTATTGTGATCACACTAC
Organism: Lydus trimaculatus; assembly: GCA_037414755.1. Classification (NCBI taxonomy): domain Eukaryota; kingdom Metazoa; phylum Arthropoda; class Insecta; order Coleoptera; family Meloidae; genus Lydus; species Lydus trimaculatus. The sequence continues at coordinate 16,028 of JAZBGY010001488.1, read as the reverse complement.
TCATCATGAAACCTGCACAATTGATAACAATAACCGATTGATAATATTACCTGTGATTATAATATCCAGCTTCCACATCAATTTCTTGGTTAAAAAATTGTCACAAGTTTCATGTTCTTCTTGCATTCGTTAAGAACAGTAAAGTAGTAAACCAAGTTGATACAAGTCTCTTCAAAGTGTATTTACGTTATCAAGTTTTACTGGATACAAGTTGCCAACTTGAATGAGAAAATCTTGATTGTGTAATCATACCACGATAAGGGTGGGCTCTATTAACGAACAATTTAAGTTTAAACTGTATACAATTGTACTCCGAATTTATATTTTCATTTAAAACCTAATAATTGCTAATTTGAAAAATTACAGATTGAACTATGAAGTGGAAGAAGGTAAAAAAACGAATAAGATTTTAATAAGAAATCCAAAATTTATTTTACATAATAGCCTCTAGCTTGTAGCAGTGGCGATCCTATCTATTGTGCAAGTGGTGGCCAAATTTTGGGGAATCCAGTGGTCTTAAGTATTTCTCGAAAGATTAAGATGAAATTGCTCTTTAACCCATTAATCTTCAGCGTTACGTATATGCAGTATATCAAAAAAATTGTGTTTCTTCTAAAAAAGCTGCTTCTGCCAAATTTGATCAAAATATGATTGACAGTTTTTTAGAAGAAACAGTATTTTTTGAAATGCTGCGTATACGCTTAGGGATCTGATAGGGAGGAAGCAGTAGACAAACATCTAGGATCGCCATTGTTTTTTAGTTTTGAAACCATTTTGAAAATATCAAGCCATTTTTGGAGATGATTTTCATACTGTCTTAAATTAGATTAGGAACAAAATTGGGAATTTTACAATGGAGGGTTGCAATACGAACGTACAACTTTACTTACAATTTATAAAACATCATATTTGGATTTCGCTGACTCAACTGTTAGAAGTAATTGTTTATGACGTTAAAGCATACATGTGTCTGAGAAAAAGAAACGGTTCTCTCTTCTGATTACCTACAATTAATCGATTGTTATCAATTACACACAGTTGAAAAACTAGATCGGCCAAATCCCGATAAACATATTGTAATCGCCTTCAGGAAGTTTAACTAACACACGTTAAACATGACTCATCCTATGAAATGATTAACAACAAATTAGAATTAAAATAGAATATAAAGGTTTTTTTTTTATTTATTTAAATTGTTTGGTAAAATTGGCACTACAATAGAACAAATTATAATTTGAATAAAAAGGGCTGTTTTATCAATTCAACAATATAATCATAAAACTATATTTTTTGTGTGTATATGTTTTTATTATAAATAATTACAAGTACGTGCTGAATTTCATTGATTTTTATTATTATTTTCTTACAAACAAACAACCAAAACACAACAGTAATAATCGTCATTATTTTTGTTACATTGAAAATTAGTCAAAATTCCATTATAATAACAATAATGGTGTCCTTTAATATTAAAAAAAAAAAATAATTTAAACAATAAACATTATGAAATCAATTTGTGAATCATAATTATTATAACAATTGATATTGATTGGAATATTGTTATATGAATATGGTTTGTTTAAAATTTATATTAATATTTGCATAAACTTCCCCTCTCTCACTTACTATACAGGGTGTCTCACATTAATGCCCCCGTAACCTATTACTATAAAAAAGGATTAGTGTAGTTCTTTTGCAAACTAGAAAATTCGAAGAAATTGTAGTAAAACCTTCACTCCCATTGATGAAGTAGCGGAGAGGTCATTTATCTAATTAACAATGCCAATCGTTTTGTAGTTTGTAGTAAACAGAATCTAGTCGTCTATTTATTATTCAAAGAGTCTGCTGACAATTTCGGATCTTTTTGGACTTTTTTGTAAAGAGGCTTTTCATGGGAACCCCCTTTAAATTCGTATCTAGTTTAATGCATAAATTATGGGTTTAAAGGGACGTACACTTTGTATATTTGTTTAAGAGAAAAATATAGGAAAAATTAAACGGTCTATTTAATTACATCATCATCATTATAAAGTATGAATCATGTAATTGATAATAATCTTTGTTTGTTTTCAGAGTGATTCCGTTGAATATTTTTTAAATAATTTGGATCGTATCGCCCGTCCTGATTATATACCAAATCATAAAGATATATTACATTGTCGTAAAGCAACAAAAGGCATAACAGAATTTATAATACCAATAAATAATATACCATTTTTATTTGTTGATGTTGGTGGCCAACGTTCACAACGACAAAAATGGTTTCAATGTTTCGATTCAGTAACATCAATATTATTTCTTGTATCAAGTTCAGAATTTGATCAAGTATTAATTGAGGATCGTAAAACGAATCGTTTAGAAGAATCACGTGATATATTTGATACAATTGTTAATAATCGTATATTTAATAATGTATCAATTATATTATTTTTAAATAAATATGATTTATTATTGAAAAAAGTTGCAAATCCTGAAACTGATATACATTGGTATTTTCCACAATTTACTGGTAATCCACATTCAATAAGTGATGTTAAAGCATTTATATTAGCAATGTTTACTAGTGTTAAACGTGAACCAAGAAAATTTTTATATCATCATTTTACAACTGCTGTTGATACAGAAAATATTAAAATTGTATTTGAATCGGTGAAAGATTCAATTCTACATCGAAATTTAGAAAGTTTAATGTTACAATAATGATTGTTTAAATATTGTTTTTTTTTTGTTTTGTTTTATTTTGTTTTAGGCTGTGTTTCACACAAATCTTTTGTTGTTTATTAATAATATAATAAAGAAGACTGACTATGATTAATTAGTCTTAATTAAAGAGAGAGAAATAAGAAAACTAGTTTTAGATTTTTGTTCGAAATTAGGGAAATTTTAAATCAAACAATAATAATTAATTTTTGACACACAATTTGATGATATTAGTGAATATTGCTTGCAATATCGAGATACTGCCAAATGTGCCTCTCGAGTTTAGTCGATAATTATTACTATTATTATCATCATTATTATTATTATTATTATTGATATATAAAATGAGATGTAGTTTTATCAAATATTTATTACTCATTCTTTGTATATTATTATTTTTATATATATATGTATGATGTATTATACATTTTTATAAATTTTATTGTATATAGTGAAAATGTGATTTCCAAAAAACGAAAAAAAAAAAACGTAGAAATATTGTAAATAATTTTTTGAAATTTTCTATAATTGAAAAGTTGTTACTTTAATTAAAGAAATTTTAATGTTTTCTTTAACGTGAAACAAAGAAAAATCTTCCAATTACTGATGAGTGTCTTACGAAAAATGCCTTATTGATTGTAGATTTTGTAATATTTGTAATGAAACCACCTCTCAATATGATTTAAGAAATTCTGTAATAAAATATGTTTTATTTTAAAATACTGTGGATAGTTTCAATCCTCGTATAACTAAAATATACAAAAAAAAAAATGCAGGAAGTTATGTTTGTTAATACGTAGAAATATTACTATAACACATATTTCGCAGAATTAAAAATCGATGAAGTTTCCAATAAATCCTCCTGTTTCTGTGAAAAAACTATTTAGTTACCGTTTACAGTAAAGCAAAATGCTTACAATGCCAAATTTGTCGATATTTCGGTAAATCCACCGAATTGTTGCTTCAACCTAGAATCAATAATTTCGATTCTGTAACGCCTCTTTAATTTCCATTTAAAACCTTACCTTCCACGATGACTTAAAATTGAAATGTTTTATCTCAACAAACAAAATCAAAACTGTAGCCGTGGGGCCTCACACTTTAGGATTCTTTTTTTAGAAATTTATAAAAATATAGAATGAGAGAATCCCATAAAATTGTTGAAATACTGCAAAACCCTGTGTAGTGGTTCAGAAAGCTCTCTATAGCTTAAATACAGCCTTACCGACGTTAAATTATTACTATTTAGATAGATAGACATATTCTAACTGAAAAATCTCGTACTGTTAGGGCGAGAGGGTGCACCTATGCCATGGGGTTAACTTTAGCATTTCTCTGTATCTACAGATAAGTCGGTACAATTCTGTGTACTGTTGCATCAGATTACTCAGAATTAATGAAATTGATAAGAGCTATACAGAAATTCATGTTCTTATAGTTTGACTTTTATACCAATTTTTTACCAAACTGTTACGTTATACGTAACATGTTGTTGATAACGAATTATAAAATCACCTAACAATATTTTGTTCAGTTGATTTCTAGACGTCGTAGTATTAACGTCTATTTTTGAAATTTTTTTAAATCATCAATCAATAATGTAAAAGTGTTGAGTACAATAAAGTGCATAACAGTGTTAGTGTTTTGTGAATGGATTGATGTGCAATAGAGGACGAAGTGAAGCAGAGATTCAACTAGACGGTAATTTTGGCTTATAACTTATAAGTTATAAGATATTCTATGAGATTATTAGGAATGAAAAATTGATATAATGACACGCTTAAAAGTCTATTATTGCTATTTTCTGTTATCTCGCTAGAATTCTTCATCTGATTCATCGTTTCTTTTCACCATTGTTAAGGATATTAGGATTAAATAAGAAGTTATTTTGTTAGATAACATTTATTCAACTGAGTTTTGTAGTGGGAAAAACGGGAAAGTTTAGTAAAGTGAACAATAATTATCCACAAAACCAGTTTTCCGTACGCTAATTTTGAAATTCTGCAGATTGTGCAGGAATACATTTGGCAACGCTGCATTACAGATGACAAATTATTGACATTTGATAAATATAACCTCACTTTTGTAGCACGGTATTTAAAATATGATTTTTTATAAATAAACATGTAATTTTACAAAATAACCAGTAAAATATCAAAAAAAAAAGTTCAATTATTACATTTAGTATAGTTTTTATATCGAATTAACAACAAAAATGTGGTTAATTTACGTATTTAAGTCAACACGACTTAACCTCAAATTTGTAAAAATTTCAAATTATCGTAATTTAAGTAATTTAAAACAATCACCATATACGAAAATAATTCTACAAGAAAACAATGAAAAATTAGTTGAACTTATCAAGAAGAATTCATCAAAATTGATTTATAATAGTGTGATTGAGAATAAAAAATTATTACGTTATGGTTATACAACAAATTCAAAAATATTTAAAACAATTAAATATGAAGAAAATGAATTAAAGAAACGTTTACAAACCACAGAACCTTTACCATTAAGTTTAAAATATCTAACCGATGAAAATTTTGATAAAATTGATAAATTAAATGATAATCATCAAGATAATGATAGAATTGAACAATTAACACATTTTCCTTATCAAAGCAACAATCCAAATATTGATATTAAACATGAAACAACACATACAATATCAACAAATTCCGGTAATATTGATTTAGCTGATGAAGCTCAGAAAGAAGTAGATCAACGTTATCAATTGGCCAAAGAAATGAAAGATTGGATGAAATCGTATGATAATTACAATGATAACGATATAATTGATGATGAAGATCAAGATTTAGATAATTGGAAAGTTAATTATGGTACACCGGATCCTTGTAGTGAAATCAGTAATGTACCATGTGGTGGTTGTGGTGCCTTATTACATTGTAAAGTAATTTTAAAATTTCAATTAATCTACAAAGATTTTTAACGTTTCAATTGATTGTAGGATACTGCAATACCCGGTTATATACCATCGGAAATATACAAGAATTCATTTGAAAAAGGTAGTGCTAATCTACAAGCGTCAATTTGTCAACGTTGCCACTTTTTAAAATATTACAATTTTGCATTACAAATGCGCGTTTCATCCGATGATTATCCGAAAGTTTTACAAACTGTACGCAATAAAAGCGGTTTAATTATTCTATTAGTTGATTTATTAGATTTTCCATGTTCTATATGGCCGGGTATTGCTGATATTTTCGGTAATCGAATACCCATAATTGTTGTTGGTAATAAAATTGATTTATTACCACAAGATAATAAAAAATTTATTGATAATATTAAAACAACATTATTAAATTATGTTAAATTATCTGGATTTGCTGGATTAAATATCAAATATGTTGAATTAATATCAGCAAAAACCGGTTATGGTATTGAAGATTTAATAACACGTTTACATTCAATGTATCGACAGAAAGGTGATGTTTATATTGTTGGTTGTACAAATGTTGGTAAATCGAGTTTATTTAATATTTTAATACAATCCGATTATTGTAAAAGTCAAGCAATTGATTTAATACAACGTGCCACAACAAGTGTTTGGCCTGGTACAACATTGAATCTATTAAAATTCCCCATAAAACGTCCAGCCGGCTATATACAATATTTACGTCATAAACGTTTAGAAGAACAAACGAAATTATTGAAAGAAGAAAATCAATTACGTAAAGAACAATTGAAACGTACAAAAAATCCACAATATGCTAGCCTTATCGGACATATTGATATAACAAGAGATCCATATAAGAAAGATTTTGATGAATTTAAAGATTATTTTAATGTTACACAAAATTCGAATGCTTCTGGTAAATTAAAAATGGGTTTAAATGAGAAAAGTATGGAATATGCTTATAGTAAATGGTGTTATGATACACCTGGTGTTGTACAACCTGATCAAATTATTCATCTATTAACAACAGAAGAATTATTGTTAACATTACCGAAACATTTAATTATACCAAGAAGTTTCTGTCTTAAACCACAAATGAGTTTATTTATTGCTGGTTTATCACGATTAGATTATATTGAAGGTCCTAAATCGGTTCGGTAATTTATTTTTAATCTAGATTTCGATTATTTTTTAAATCTCAAATTTTAGTTTAACTGTATTCGCTTCAAATGAACTACCACTAACTGTTTGTAATTTAAATGATGCTGATGAAGTTTATAATAATTTATTAGGTACGGAATTATTTAAAGTACCAACTGGTACAATTGAAAGATTATCAGAATGGCCCAATTTAGAGATGGCACGTTCTTTTAAAATCATCGGTGAAAATTGGAATAAATCCGTTAATGATGTTGTTTTATCTAATTCTGGTATTTTATAGTTGTTGTTTTTTTTTTTCAATTTATTTCAAATTATTGTTGATTTAATTTTAAGGTTGGATTGCTATAACTGGTAAACCTGGATATGAGTATAGTTTTCAAGCATGGACACCGGAAAAGCGAGGAGTACATGTTAGGGATTGTTTGTTACCATATGCTATAACGTTAAGAGGTGCACGATTACCATACAGTGTAGCTTATGGGAGACATAAATTTTATCTCAAATAAAGCATTTTTTAGTTTTATGATAATTTGATTAGACAGACTTAGAGTACTTAGCCGATAATTTTTGGCGTTCCTCAAGTGTTTGTGCCCATGGCGAGCGGCATTTTCGCCATGCACTAGTTTAGGCTCTCTAAATAGATGCAAATTGTAAATTTTGATTGTTATACTATTTTTAATCTACGGTAAATCTGTTTATGCGTAACTATACAAAGCGTCTCATGTTGAGCGAGTCACTAGGATATCTTAGGCTAAACACATAGTGAAGCGGAGAGCAAAGCGGCAAAAATAAACCAATGCACTCCTGTTGAACCGCACATAGTGGAGCGACGAGCAACGATGCAACAGCGCTGTAATACTAGAGCAAAGCAACGATTTCAAACAATTTTGAATTCTCTGCTATCATCGCTGTTCAAATCGTTGCTAAAATGGAAATTGAGGCATTCATAAGTAGTGTTTTTATTAAAAAACCTCTGTGGGACCAAAAAACAATCATTCAAGCAAAAATCCTGAGACCGGTCGATTTTTGTTTTGAGGGGGACACATTTCAATGTCATTCGCGACTTTGTTGCGTCAGCCCCCTAGCCCTGGCAGCCCCCAACTACGAAATCTTAAATAGCAAGGGGGGTCAAGTAGCCCCTCATTGGAAAGGTCTTTTAATTCTCTCTATGGTGGTATAAATTGTTTTCGGATTTTTTGGATATTTTTGTAGAAACGTTGATTGTACTTAGGTAACTACGAGACATATCCATGATCGCTGCATGATTTTATACGCCTCACTATGTGTTGGCAAATTTTTATCAACGCTACGTTCGATCGCCGCTTTGCTCCCCGCTTTCATCGCTGCTTTGCTCGCCGCTTCACTATGTGTTTAGCCTTAGAAATGAACGCGATTTGTCCTACACTCAATCTTCATCAATTTTATCAACATCTGCTATCCGTTTGCTAATTTTCTCTAATTGTAAGCATTATTGTTGGTTTTCTGGGGTAAAGCTTGTAGAGCGATCGCTCTCGTCGCTGGGTGGAAAGAGACGCCAAAATCGAATCGTGAAACACAGCATTTAACAAAAATTGAATTATAATTGATTCGAAAGGTGTCGGTGGAAAGGAGCCGAACGGGAATGTCGCTCCACCCTGATAAAGGGCTAGGGCTGCTTCCCTATAGTCGTAACTAATCCTTCACGAGATTTTACGGCATAATCTTGCTCACGACAACACGGTAGCCTTAGCTACAGAAGCGGGTGTATGTTTGAACATAGAATACGTCTTGGGGTAAGGGAGTAGAAACTTGAAACGACAATGACATTCAGAGACAGCATTTATTCGTTATTAATTGCGCATTTTTCAAATTTCGTTTCATTCATTTGATGCCGTTTCGACTGTTTTTACTCGTACAAGGTGATGGTATTTTTTAGAGTTCTCCCATCTTCTACAATCAGAAAAAATCCAGAATTAACCCGTGTTTCCGCTAGACGACACCAAAAGTATACCGGAGTAGAACATTCTGTATAACAGCGTTGGTTTTTCTAATGCGAACATTGGAGAAATACCAGCACCATGGGTAATGCAGACCATAAGTTAGGATGATAAATGAAACAAATGAAGAATTGGAAGTAGCATACGAATAACATTATTTTTATTGCCAAACACGTAAAGACTTAAAGGCCCTACACGCGTAACGTTAATCATCGTACTGTAGACTGTAGAGAAAATCGTTTGGCTTGCAATACAGTTCTTGTCTCTACATACGTTGCAACACATCCTACTGTTGTAGTTCAGATTATTGCAGACGGTATGTAGCGAACAGTGGATCAATTGCCGCAATCCTGACTACACACGTTCCAACTTGTGTTCAAGCACGATCGTTGATATTTTATGAAAACTTATTGCCAACGTTTCGATCACCGCGTACTGCATAGCATCCACACGTTTCGACCAATATCGTACTACATGCATAAATCGTTACAGTTTTGTTCAAGACACTTAGAAATATGAAAAGGATCGTAAAAACCTACAATTATTTTAAATTAATATATTTCTCTCCCTCAGGTATAGTCCTGGGCTAACAAAATCGACCTCAAGGACTCTAGCATTATATAATCACTAAAATAATTATCAAATTATTTACAATAACAATGAGACAAAAAAAAAATAATAATTGACGAAATTAAACGTTTTTTTCTTCTTTCAAAAAATTTTTCTTAATTTGTATCATCATCAATTAATTATATTATTTTACAATCGACAAGCTTCAGTCTATTTCAAAAATTTCATATATTTTTTTTTAATTGTTTTTGTTTTTCTTCTTAAATTTATTATAAATATAATTTAAATTTTAGAAAATACAATAATTACATTTAAGAAACTAAAAAGAAAACATGATACAATTTTCTGTTTTTTTTTTTAATGTATAGGTATAAATAGAATCCGTCACCTTACATTTTTTTATTTGTTTCTGCTCAAGAAAAGCATTCGTAAAAATGGAAATTATACATGAAAATGTTATTTTTTTTTTGCTTTCATTCGGTAATTATTGATGAGAAAAAGGCACAAATGCCTCGATTTATAACGCATTTTCTTCTAGCAGAGAAGTTACGATGTGTGACACAAATAAATCGAAAATAAAATTAAAATAATAATAAAAAATATATGTAAATATATATAATATAGGTATATGTGTGTGTATATAGAATATGTCATCGATAACATAAAATTATTTATGTAGAATATAACAATATATCATTCTTCTTTTATCGTTACCGCAATCATTAGATTATTTATAATAATTATTATAAACTATCTATATAAAATTAGGGACCAAAATATCGTTTTTTATCTTTCTTAAACGAAATTAAACAATAAAAAAAACTATTTAAAAATATCATAACATCTCTACAAAAATTGATTAGTGCCATTTTATAGGCCTAGTCTGTTCTCTCACACACACCACACAGGGAAGACTTAATATCATCGAGAAAACAAAACAATTGCGTCTGTAATTTTCTTATTTTTTTTCATAAATTTGTATCCAAATTACCAATATCGAGAGTCCAGTGTCGTTGCCAGGCCTATTTATAATATTTATGCAGCAAACAGTGAGGGAAGAGGTTGCATTTTTTTTTTAGCAACTGATTTCGTTTTAATATTATTCAAATCTTAAACTAAACATTAGTATATCCAACATATTCATTTTCCAGAAAAAAAAAAGCTTAAATTCTCTACTTTTACAATTATTATCGTGTTTGTTTGTTTGTTTTTAATGAATTATTATTAATTTTGGCAGTGGCTCATCTGTCTAATCAATTAAAAAACGCAAATAAAAACAAAAATGACCACAAAAACCTATTGTTTGGACAGAATTTTTTACATCACAGTAGAGATTTTTAGCTAAATATGGGGTGTATATGTTTTTTTTTAATATAATTATTAAAATAAAGGAGGATAATAATATAAAATAGAAATTGAATTAACGACGACCCCATGCACCACTAACAGGAGCCTGTAATTGTTGTTGTTGTTGTTGTTGTGTTTCCTCATTATTACGTCCACCACCAAATGATGGAAATTCAGTGACACTAGCTGTATTTGGTGCACGTTGTTCCCATGGACCACCTTGTACAACAAAACCATTACTATTATTTGGATTTGTTGATTGTCGTCCAGATTGTGTTGGATTAAAATCAAAATGTACACTTAATGTATGTTGTTTTTCTCTAGCTTCTTGTTCTTCAACATCTTGTAACTAGAAATTCAATTATTATTAATAATTCGATTAATTAATTAATGAAATAATTACATATTGTTCTTCTAGACTAAGTAGATGTTCTTTAGCTTCAATAACATTATCTTCATTACCGGTAATTATAACAAGATTTGGATCTGTATCATCACCACGTGGAAATTTAATATCAACTTGATAATCATCCATAATTTTTCTAATATTACGTCCACGTGAACCAATCAATCTTGAATGTACTCTAGAATCAATTTGTATTTCTTCTCGAATTAATTCATTTAATTCATTAACAATTTTCATAATATCATCTTTAGCATTTATTGTATTCTCTTCATAACCAGTTATTGTTATAATATGTTCATCTGGATCACCTTTTTTCGGGAAATTAATTTGTACATCATGTACTTTACGTATTTTTGTTATAACAACACCACCTTTACCAATAATTTTCGGATGATATTCTGGATTAACCTCAATTTTTAATGTATATGATCTTAATTCACGATCTTTACGTTCAGCTTCTAATTCTTGTACTTTTTCTAATAATGCTTCTTTAGCACGTTCAACATTTGCTGATGTACCAGTTATTTTAATAACATCTTCACGTACACCAGCTGGTGATAATACAATATGTACATCATATTGATCCATTAATTTTTTAACATCACGTCCCTTTTGTCCAATTATTGAACGATGCAAATCAAATGGTACATCAACATTTATTGTTATTGGTATTAAATCTAATAATGCTTGTTTTGCTTTTAAACAATTCTCTTCTTTACCAGTTATACGTATAACATCACAATGACGTACAGTTGGTAGATTTATATCACCATTTGTTAATAAATATTCATCGGTATTATCACGATCGGGAAATTTAATTTGTACATCATAATCAGATGTTATACCTTGTACTTTAAAACCTTTTGCACCCATTACAGTACGATGATGATTTTGTGGTATAATACATTCAATTGTTATCATTGATTCTAAATCAGTTATAATATCATTTATACGTTGTTTGGCTGCATCAATACATTCTTTTGAACCTTTCAATATAACACGATCACTATCAATACCAGAACGTGGAAATGATATCATAACACCACCACATTCATCACTAATACGATGTAAAACTTCACCACGACGTGCTACAAAATGTTTATGATGACGTGGCTCTACTATCATCTCACTTTCAATGATATTATCCTAGAATTTTACATTACAAAATTAACAAATTGGAAATCAAACAAAATAAACGAAAACTTACGATATCTTTAATTGTGGCTTGTAGTAATGCTTTTGCTTCTTCTACAGCATCTTTTTTACCGATTATCGTAATAACTTCACGATCTTCATCATTATTTGATGGGAATACGATACGAGCACCTGTTGAATCACGGATTTTCTTAATATTGGCACCATTTTTACCAATAAGGAATTTGTGATGTTGGGCTTTGGCACGGACCTATAATTTCCAATATAAATATTTTTTTAAATTAAAATTAATCAAAAATTACCTCTGCTGTATAGCTGGCAAGTTGTCGTTCATTAGCTAGATCGAGTAATTGTGTTTTGGCACGATCAACATCCTCTTTAGGTCCTCTAATTGTAACTTTATCACTTTTACTATCAGTACTTGGAAATTTAATTGTAACACCACCACAATCTTCCATAATTGAATGTATTAATTTACCTTTAACGCCAATTAATGAATTATAAAATTTTGGTGGTATTGTTATTTCTTCAGTAACAATATTTTCTAATTCATCTTGTATTTTACGTATTTTCTCACGTGCCTCTTCAACATTTTCACGTTTACCTGTTATTGTAATTGCATCATTTTTATCACCTTCAGCTGGTAAATCAATTTTCGTATGGGTTTCTTCACGTATTTTACGTATATTAACACCACCTTTACCAATAATAAATTTATGAAATTGTTTATAAATTGGTACATCGATTTGATAACTTTGTTCATTTAATTCTTTAACTAATTTTTCTAAATAACGACTACATTTATCAACATCCTCTTTTGGACCACGTACTTTAACAATATCATTCTTATCACCAGCACCAGGAAAGAAGATTTGTACTTGATTGAATTTCTCACGTATATCTTTAATATTTTCACCTTTTGCACCAATTATATTACGATAATGACGTTGATCGATACGTACATCACGTTCTTCTTCATTTTCCAATTTATGGATGCGTTCTTCGATTTCTTGTTTTGTCGTAAGGACACTATCTTTATTGCCTTCGATACGGATCAAGCCGCTTTCGTCGATGTTGATCATGACATTATAGCCGTCTTTTAGCCGATTAACTGTTTTAACAAAAAAATGTTTAATTAGATTTTAATTCAATAAAATCCCAAGATTACTCACCGTTAGCACCGCTTTTCCCAATGATATGTTTGAATAATTTCGGATCAACGTGCATCTCGACAAATGTTAATTTTTTGATCAAATCATTCGCCATATTTTCAATTTGTTCTTGTGCTTTTTCCACTTCTTCAGGTGGTCCTTCAATTTTAATTTTATCTTCTTTTTCAGTAAATTCCACATGTACTTTTGGTAGATTTTGTGTAATTTCTTTGATATTTTGTCCTTTACGTCCAATAATATATTTATGTATCCATGATGGTGCTTCAACATCACTAGAACGTACCGAATTTGCTTTTTCATAAACTTTACTTAATGCTAAACCTAATTTATCATGTGGACCACGTAATGTTATTGTACCAGTTGTTGAATCATTTTGTGGCATTTCAACACTAACACCAGTTGTTTGTAAAATTTCCGCAATTGTTGAACCTTTCGGTCCAATCACATATTTATGTTGTGATTTTGGTACTTCAACTGATACAGTTGTACATTTTTTTTCCATTTTTTTATAAATTTCTTCAATTTTTGCTTTAGCAGCTAATACACCATCTTTTTCACCAGCTATAAATATTTCATCTTTCATAACAGATTGTGGTGGTACATTGATTTTAGCACCAGTTTCTGTTGTTAATTGATTTAAATATTCATTATATGGTCCAACAATAAATGGATGATAAATTTTTGGTACTGATATACGTTCTGATGCTTTTTTTGATTGTTGATCAGATGTTACACGTATTTCATGTTCAGCTTTTTCAATACCCTCTTTCGTACCAGTTATAATAATAATATCGGATGAATCATTCATTGATGGTACAGTGATTTTTGTTGCTGTTTGTTTTTCTAATTCTTTTAAACGATCACCTTTTTTACCTAAAATCCAACGATGATGTTCTTTTGGTATTGATATTTGTTTACTGGCTTGTGTTTGGAAATGTGTTAGAATTTTACGACGTGCCTCTAATACTTCATTTTGTTTACCAGTTACAAGAAATGTTAATGATTGATCTTTACCATGGGATATTTCAATATGTGCACCTGTTTCTTTCATTATTGAACCACATGTTTGTATTGATTCACCTTCACCAAATTTTTGACTACCATCCAATTTACGCTCCTCAAACGGCACCCTATCACCATTTTCAATTCAAAACATAACATAAAATAATTACAACAGAAAAATGCGAATCCAAAGGTTAACAATGTTATCAATAACATCAATATTCTAATATGTCAAGGTTAAATAAACATTTGATAACAAAGTATTGTATTTTTATTAAAGAAAGTTTTCCCAAAAAAAAAAATTGATACAAACCGAAATACTTGTGTTATAACAGATGAACCAACACGCATTTTATTATTAAGTTGTCCAATATGATTATGATTTTGATGTTGGATATTTGATTCGGGTAATGCTGGAAATAAATCATCATAACTTCTAACAGATGATGGCTCATAAGCCGCACCCTCTTCAATCACTGGTTGCTGCATTTTGGGATTGTCCTGTGTCGTGCCAAGTCGTTACAGCAACACTATAACAATTATTACAAATCAAAATTCAAATTTACCGCTTTTTTTTTTCAAATTCTTCTAAATGAAGTTTGTTAAATATAACTACCAACTTTAAAAAAATTAAACATTTAAAAAATGATTGATTCTTAGAATTTTTGTTAAATATTCAATTAAAATAAATGTATTTACATAAAAAAATCAATTTCTAAATACTAATATATGGTTATGATAAGAGATAAGTATTTTACAAATACAACATATGGACATCTCGCTACATTCAAATGACACGTGAACCATTTTGTGAATTTATCAATATTTAACAATGAAATAACAATAAATCGATTGAATTAAAACAATAATTTGAATTGAATTATAAATGTACGTTTTAAATTCAATATAGAATTCAATCAAAATTTACAATTTTATTAAAGATATATAGTTGACGTGTCACTATTTCGTCCCGAAACATGTTGACCTAAACGACACCGAATCGTGGGGGGAAATGGAAAGCATTTCGCTTCTATCTCTTCTATATACGATTTTCAATGCGGTATCTATGTATTTATATATATACACACACATATCTATACCTAAATGTATATATGTCTAATAGAATTGCATATGTATTGGTGATTGTAAAATATCTATATAATCGAAATTTAATATCAAAAAAAAGAACTTACTGTACTGTAAGAAAACAGAGAATCCGTCCTAGAAAAAGTTGGACTTCTTCAGATGCTCCAGTTTCACTTGGTTATGTCTTAACTAAAACAATTTAGAAGATTTTAATTAAAATTTATGAACTTTTTTTATTCTTTCTTAATTTAATGGCCAATAAATGACCACGTTATACACATACCGACTGCCAAGTATGAAATGAAATGTTGGCAAGTTGGCAAGTATGACAATCACTGCTGGCAACTGCGCAATACACACCGTAAATACAGCGACATCTTTTCGAAATTAATCGAAACGAATTCGTTGATAATTTGCAAATTAATCTAAATTAGCTATAAATTATAGAAAATGCACGATATGTAGAGAAGATGTATTCGAAATCGTAGAAATAGGTTGTAGGGCGATATACCTGACCGTACAATAATGAGTTT
>JAZBGY010001487.1:0-21034 GCA_037414755.1 Lydus trimaculatus | reverse complement strand
CACACACACACACACACACACACACTTCAAATGTCGCTACACAGAAACTTTGATCCTTTCTCAGTTACCAAACATGTGTTCTATTCAAACTAGTTACAATAGATTGGATGTAATTTCGAATTCTTGACATACTTAGGTAATAAGAATCTTTACAAAAAAATAAACATAAAAAACAGATGTAATAATATGAAATATTTCATAAACATGCAATAGAAAGTTGAGAATTTGTTGTTGTTGTTGTTCATAATTTTTAATATACATCGTGTATGTAATTATGGTGGATGCGCCGGGTATAGCGCACGAATTAATATTGCTCTAAAATTGTATAGGATTTTATAGATTTAATAAAACTTATAGCATATAATCAAAATCAACATTAATTCCATTTGAAATATACATAATAAACATACACCCTTTTCATATACGAAATCTGTAATTAAATAAACAAGTAATTTTGATGAATAATAAATTTTAATAAAATATACAGTCTGTCCCAACTGCTCTATTAATCAAACTGTAATAAGATTATTGTAGACATTTTGAAAATGTTTTCCAATAAAAACAACGTAGTAGCTTTGTCTATGATGTTAATTTTTTTATACAGAATTAAATCGAGATACTTTGCACTATAGGACAAAAAAGTGTTCTGAGGCCCCCTTATAACAAATCCAGCGTTCTTCATGTACCTAACTATACTCAATGAGATGGAAAATGCAACACCAAGGAATTGACCAAACGTTCAACTATTATTGATTAAAATTTCATTCATATCGCTCAAGTGATAATGGCTTATCTGGCTTTCAGTTTCTTTTAACAATTTTACAAGGTGTTTTGCGTGATTTTGCTCTCTTCTTTTGATCGTTTGTTTTGTTGTGTCATCGTGCCTAGAATGCGTCAACGTGGAAATTACCAACAATTAAGCAAATTCGACAGAGGTCGTATTGTTGGTTTGCGCCAAGGTGGTTTTTCAGCCTAATACTGACAGCAGCGTTTGGAGTGGTGTAGGTTACGACCGCACTGGAACCTAGAATGGCATAGGGTGGTGTTGAGTGATGGGTTCCGGTTTTGTTTGGAGATAGATGATGGACGTATGAGGGTCAGACGAAGAGGTCCGGACCTTCACAGTGTTGCATTTTATGTTGCGAGGTGTGTGCACCAGACTGCGCAGATTTTGCTTGATATTCCTCCGGGGCAATATGACCACCCAGCGATATGTGGATGAGGTGGTAGAAACCTGTATTTTGCCATTTCTTGGATAGTCCTCAGATTGCAAGATGTTCTATGGACCGATTTGCAAAGGGTAATCTCAATCTTTTGCCATGGCCATCTCGATATCCCGATCTTTCACCCATCGAGCATGTTTAGGACATTATGGGGAGAAGACTGAGGAACTTGATGCAGCCTCCGCAAACACTGCAAGCTGCACCAATTACAGTACAGTTGCTTGGGATACTTTAAGAGGAAATCGATCATTTGATAGAAGAGTGTGGAACCAATGGGGGGGGGGCAACCCATTTTTCTTTAAAATTTTAATCAATAGTTAAATGTTCCTCACAACTTCGGTCAAAAAATTCCTTCCTCTTCTTGGTGTTGCAATTTCCATGTTATTGAGTAAATATGGAAAAAATAAGAGAAACTTTTTGCTATTATTTTAAATTTTGGCTCGTTTTGCACTATTCCTACTGTATGTACTTGAATTATCAATTTATTCATTTTAATGTATTTCTAGTTTGTAAGTGAAGTCTTATTGGCATTGTTAATATTGTCGAAGTAGATGACCTTTAAAGACATGATATTCTCAATTGGCAACTATTGTTATTTATGAGTCAATTATCATAAGTTCAACATTTGAATAGACTCTCCATTATTGTTCTTTAACAAAACAAATTAACACTCACGCACTCTATATCAGTTTGGAATACACACACACACACACACACAAATTTAAGATAACAGATAAGATGAGACAGTCTGTATATACACGTATAAAAGTTGAATCGTCTATTAGAATTGATGAGTTTCTAACGAAAACATTTCTAAAACAAATTAATACGAAACTAATTCAAATTCTCGTTTACTTTAAACTTCATCATCATAGAGTATTTTGAGAATAATGATGATGATTACAATGATAACATTACAAATCGACAAAATTTCAAATCGTCTGATATATATTCAACAGACAACAAATGTATGTTGTTTGTTGTAAACATTACCACAGAAAACTTATAGAAAGATCGTTATTTGTCGAATTCACTTAATAACGATAGAAATAAAAATGTTGAAACATCAAGTGTTTGCATGGTAGAGAGACAAAATGATTTAGTAGTTTTACCACAATAAAAAACCACTTTAATATTATTATAAAAATCTTTGCATAATGTTTTCACTGAAATAACTTCCATTCTACCATAACTTTATACTGTTACGGTTATGACAGGATCATTTTTCTTTTATGATTTTCTTTGTTGAAATCGTTTTGTGTGTGATAAACAGTCGAAAATAATTAATTCTATAAATGTAGATTTGCATAAATCTTGATATGATGATGATGATGAAATCTACTGATGTAAAAACATTATCATTTATCTATTCATTCAATTCGAATATATGTTTATTGTTTACTGTGTATTAAAGTTAAGCTATGATTGTATAAATCAATAATTATGTCCAATATTAGGCATTTGTGGATTATTCTCTTTGTTTGTGTGCCTCCTATTCAACTAATAGGGTTACCATAACCACCAGCCAGTCATCTGTTATAATAATAACACACTTCATTGCATATTATTATAACAATTTATTGAATCTTCCCCTCAAAAAATAGAATAAAAATAATGATAAATAAATAACGAGATTTATGTGTCTTCTTTGATATAGAAGCTATCTATTTTGAAACGAAAATGTTGCACTGGGAATTTTCGATAATATTTTATTGGTTGTTCCTGTTTCCATAGAATATACTAGCTCTGAAAAAAAGGAACACGTGTGTGTAGCCCCTAAAGTATAACAAATAAATCGACACTTTCCATATCATTTATTTGGAAAAAAAAATTGCATTAAAATTGTAAAACTGTATTTTCTTTCACTTGTATGGCAATTTTAATCAACTTTCTATAATAGTAAAATGTATAGATAGACAAGTTTTCTATTCGGTTATAAATTTTATTATTTTATAGTTTTCGTATAACATGTAATCAATTTTTACATAGACATACATACAGACATGTTCTATAGCTAAAATAGTTACATTACAGTTACTCAATGTAATTTATGGAAACTGTAAGCAGTAAAATACTACTATTTCTAGTTAGGTGGATTTTTTTTAGAAGAAGAATCAACCAGTTTCTCCCGAATTGTTTTGCCTTCTATTTTTTTATTCAGTGTACTGTGAAATTTTTGCAATTATTCTTGATTATTTCAAATTTGGGTCATTCCACTGAGCTTTCAGATGTTTAATTTGCGCACCCGAAATCACTGGTTTAAATGATAAAAAAACATTTTTATTTTTGTTTTCTTTTAGAACAGTTACATGCGTTTTATACAGGGTAAATCATTTGAAGTTACAGTATCAGGATTTTTTAGAGAAACGAAACACAAAACATAAGCATCGAGAGTACTCTATCTAAAAGTGACTTGATAGCAAAATGGGCCTTATCGATAAAAGTGTCTTTGGAATGTGTAGATTATGGCAAAAAAAATCGTCATTTTCATTGAGAAGAAAATCGAATACTTTTCGATGTTTCGTATTTTAATTTTTAGTTGACCTACTTTTGAGGTCTGTTGCAATTGTGCATCAATTCTTTCTCTTTACAGTGAGTGGGCGATGTTTACCACAACACTTCTGCTTATCATTACTAGTTTATTCAAACTGAATTAATCCATACGTAAACAACGTCATTGATCTGTTTATAAATAGAATTTGTATTGAAATTACGAAAAATTTGCAATTTTCCTAAATATTTTTTCGATGAAAATGAAGATTTTTGAAAACCAAAATTTTTTATCATAATCCACACCTTCCGGAGTTTCAGCTGTAGAAGTTTTTTGATTATTTTTGTATAAGTTTTGTATTCTATATCTTTTTGTTTTTGCTTCGTTTTTCTAGAAAATATGGAAATTGTAGCTTCGAATGACTAACCCTGTATAGGTGTGAAGCATAAGTCGAAAATATAATTCTAGATTGTTTCATTGGAAAGACGGAAATGTTTCGAACCCATCTTGAACAGTACAGTAACAATATATCATCTATAATTATGAATAATGACAAAAGCGACCGTTTCTCTCTGTCCGCTTCCTTCTAGTTAATGAATACTTGTTTTGTATTTCATTTTCGGGCGAAGCGTTGGAATCTTTGAATAATTGCTTGCCCTTGTGTTGTTGTTGTTGTTGTTGCTGTTGTTGTTTTATTATAAGAGAAAGCAGAACCTTTTATATTAATTTAAAATTAATTGTTTTATAACCTAAATATCCATCAAAGGAGAATCTTCACTTTCTCTTGTAATACAAACAAATTTATTAAAAAATTGCACAAATTTCCAACAAATCTTTGATTTTTAATGAATGTTAAAAGACTCGTTTAAATCATCATTGTTGTTGCATCTCTTTTATTCGCTTTCCTCTTGTTGCTGCCTCTCTATCTAGGCATTGTTAAACAATTTAATTATTAACGCGAAACTAACTACCGTCTTTGTTAGTTGAGTTACTCGTTTCCAATGAATAATGGTGCTTCTAACGACCATGTAATCATTTATTAACATTTCCTCTTTATACGATCCGTTCACTTCACCTTTACGATTGAACAAAACCCGTCCTCTTCCAACATATAATATTTATTTCATATTGCTATACATACATATGTACATACATAAATAGAGAGAGAGAGAGAGAGATTTCTGCTCATTCACAATATTACAAAAAATTAGAGAAGAAAAAATCCGCATCTCTTACAGATTTTCTTTCTTCTTCTTCCTTCCAATTTCCGTTAAATCTCAAATACCATTTTCTATCAATTCAACATAATATTACTACCGGATAGGAGGAGGGTAACAGATAGAAAATAAAAAAAGAAAGTAAAGATGAACTCTAAGTAATAGTAATAAGATTAGTTTTCTTTCTTAGTAAAGCGAGAGAGAGAGAGACTATAGTAGAGAAATAACGATAGATCAGGAACATGGTGTAATGTTGAAAGAAGCTTTTGGTTGAATAATGAATTTTTTTTCTACTTTCTCGTTCATCTTTTCAAAGCTTCTTAACGAAAAATCCATGCTGACTAAGCTTCCTAACGAAACAGCAAAGACGAAATCTTCTAACACTAAACTCATTCTTTTTAAAGAGTACAGTTTCAATATCTCTCCTTCAACACACAACTATCTTTAACACTTGGTGATGGTGGTCGTAGTCGTGTGACTTGGTTTTGTTATATTTCACCAGTTAGAAACTAAACTGAGTTTTCTGTGTGTCGCGCTTGAAAACCAGATCGCGTGCGACTTTCTAGTTGCGCACGATAAGTCACACCATTGGATTATCAGCCTTATACTGTACGATTGTAATAAAAATTGATCTATTTGGACAATTGGATGAACCATTTCCAAATGAATAATAATAACAGATCAAACAATAGATTACAAAGCAAATGAATCATGTATAGAATAATAAAAGTTGTATTGCCAGTGAAAGTTCGCTTATCTATATCGATATATACCTAATGAATCCTTTGTTTTGTTGAAATACAATTGACAATAGCTCGTTTTCAAAGATATAGTTAACATTACAATACTGTTTTAATATTTAATAAAAGATAAGGTTATATTGCTGATAATGTCGAAGTATTTTCCAGAAAACATAGAGCTCCTATGAGAGACGAATATATCCCAGGAAACAAAGGCAGTCTTTATTGGTCTAATAAAGTAGATATGGCCACATTGGCACAATGATATATAAATATAAATGCGTGACTGCTTTTGTATTGTTGCAGCAATACACCAGTAGTAGTAGTAGTTGTAGTAGTAGTGCTAGTAGTAGTTATATTACAACTGATGATTCGTTCACTGAACCATTTCTCCTGCAATATATAGGTAGAAAGTAGATCAATATGCCCCAAGAGCGGACTTCCGTTGTTCCCCTATTCACCGGAAATTTAACTTTCAGCAACCGTAGGCAAATCATTGATATTTATTGACATAATCGAGGAATTGGTTTTGAATTAATGACTTCTGTATGTGTACATATTTTAAAATCTAGTAGAGGTACATCACTATTTCACTATTTTATCCCTTTTGTAAAACAAAAAACTAGCATCATTCAATTGTTATCAGTGAATGTAAATAAATTATTATATTGACGATTTTATTTCTTTTATCTCGTAGTATTGATGTGTGCATTTATATTGTGATGCATTATTTACAAATTTACATACAATTTCATGTTAATATGCAAACAAAGGCTCTTTGTTCCGGAAATGTTCTCTCTATAAACGATAGATAGAACACAATGTACTGAAATTGCTTTTTCAAACCGATCGTATTGGATAAACTCTTTTGATATTTTCTAAACCATTTCCATTTATATGCTTGTTGTTGTTGTATTCAGAAAATCTTACCAATATCTATCTATCTATCTAATACATATCGATGGAACAGCATTTCTCTAATTTTCTCTTTTTATCGACAATTTCCTCTTTTATCTATTTTGTTAATATCCCAAGTTTTCTTGCGTTTTTCTCTTTCCTGTACAAAAAGAAAAGTGTCAAAGATGTGGAAAATGTAATTAGCGATTTATTAAGAAACAAGACAGAGAGAGAGAGAGAGAAAGTAATGTAAAAGCAGAGAGAGATTTTGCAAAGTATAAAGGGATTATACCTAGTTGAGTGATTAAAATCGGGCAAAGTGCTGATAAAAGAACCACCACCACCAACCACCCCCGTCATCTTTCTGTGTGATGAAAGCAGTCCGCCTTTGAGCACTGTTTTTTACCGCTTATGTCTGCACGTGTTTGTGTGTATTACGTATAATATAACAGCTGAATTATTTTAATGATTATTACCTTCTAGAGTTATATGATTATTATTATTATTTTTTCTAGAATCTTGAAGATAAGGAACGTAAACACTCAACGCACAAAGAACAATTAAATCGTGAGCAAAGATTCCTTAGGCGACGACTTGAACAACTCTCCCATAGTTATGCTATGTCAAAACGACGCTCCGTATCGGAGTGTTCATCATCAACAATATCCAGTAATCATTCAACGGCGTCACTTTCGTCAGCACCATCACCTATTTCCGAATCGGGTAAGTCTAGCTTTACAAATTACAAACAAACGCCTAAATATGTACAAAGTTGAATGAGTAGCAGCCTTAGACACGTGTCCATTTTGATGTTTTTCAATTTTTTTTTAAAACGTTGATTAGATAAAGACCGCCCTCGTTCCGGATTTTTCCAGTTTTAACACATATAAGGGTACAATTTGATTATTTTTTATGGAGGGATGCGGGGAGGGTGGTAGAAAAGTCATTGTAATTTTAGCAATAAAGATTGTATCATGCGATATGGAAAATTACAAATGTGACTGATGACTGACTATTGATGCTGTAACTATTGATGTACGATAATTCGAGATGAAGAAGGGTAACCGTGAAACCGTAAAATGAACCCAACTTGACGACGGAAGCATCTCAATCAAGCTAATTCCAACCAAATTACATATCATTGATCAAAAAAAACAAACAAACAACTGTGGGGAGGAAATATTCAAAATAAATATGCAAATAAAATAAAAGAATTATGTACAAACACACAGAGAGAGAGAAACCAACCAATTTGTCTCACAAATAGGAAAATATTGATAACTTGTCAATAGTATAGTAGGGTTGGTGACGTACGTATTCACGTTTCAAATTCTACTGCCACCACCACCACCACCACCACTATAACTACCCTCGAAACCACCACCGTTAACTCGGAAAGACTCCCCTGGCACGCACCATCAGTTTGGTTTCACATGCGATCTATAAATTACATTTCATCACCGTCATTTATATAATTACGAATGCCTAACTGATTTTGTAATGTCGCTATGTCAGTTATATATGGGTTTGCTATTTTATCAATAAAAAAAAACAAATAAATTCATACAGGAACAATTCGAAAATTATTACTTATTGTTAGCTAAAAAAAAACAATAAGAAATTAACCAAATTTTTTTTTGGATTATTACTAAAATCGATGGTAGTTGCAGCGAAAATCAATTAGATAATCTTGAATTCATATTGAATCATGCGTAATTAATTGTTGGATTATTTGAAAAATTCAATTTGTGGTTTGATAATTAATTGTCTTTTTTCTCTACAATTACTCATGTAATTAATTCAAAAATGTACTAATTGGAGGTTAATTGAAATTAAAATTCTCAACTTGTCTTCGTTCAAGGATTATACTTGTGTGTGTGTATGTGTGAGTAATAATGTAGTGCAGCAATTAGTATATAATGCACGCTTTGAAGCTTATGAAACATAATAAGGAGCGCACAATGTTGCACATTGTCCTGAATATTAACAATAAACCTCTATAGATTGTGCATACAATCATAACAACAACAATAATAATTATTATTATTATCTAGACGCTAGTGTTGTTTATTTGAAGACGTGACAACAATCACGTTGATTTAAAAATTAACAAAAACAGGAAAGCCTGCGGTTGCATTTAAAAAAATAATTTAATTGGTCGAAGTCGAGATATATGAGTTTTAACAGACAAAATGTGAAAGAAAAATAACTAGTGTCGAAAAGCAAAGCAATTCCCGGAGCGCTTTTATCACTCTAGAAATAAAATAGCAGAAAGTCCGAAAAAACGGAAACTCTCTTTCTGGACACACAGCACACACCAGCCGGTTGGACAAATATTTGCCGGTAGTTAGCATCGTGTTTGCTTCTCACACATGACAGAATTGCCTTTGATAAAAAATAAAAAAAACACATACACACACAAATCCAGAAATACATACAACATATTCACATTCACAAGATGAGTATAATATAGATAGAGTATAGAGAGAAGAATAAGAAGAAGAAGAAGTATCTTATGGATCGCTGACGAATCAGGAAAGTATACCGATCTAACTGTTAACAGCAAATTTATGAGATGCTATAAAAGCAAACTGTTAGAAGGAAAGAGAGTGGAGGAGCTTCATCTTTTCCCATCAAAATAAATTGATAGGAAGAGTCTCTTTTGATCTTTGTATGTATTTATTCAGTTGGCCATTTTTATTTACCCAAAAAAACTTACGTGTTTTAAATATCAAATGATGCCATTTTTTTTTTTGTCGAATTCAATTCTTTCGTTAATAATAAAACAAGATTCTCTGCGTATAAGAAAAAAAGGAATAAACAAAAACTTTCTGAAATGAAAGTATTTCTCATAAAATAAACAACACGTAGACTGTTACAATTTATTGCATTTTAACTGGAATATATGGAAGTGTAGAAGCGGTTTCACGTAAGACACGCCACTTTAATTAAATATAAAATGTTGAAAACGAAGAAGAAGAAGAAGCAGAAGAAGAAGGCGCAAATTTTGCTCAACTTTTAAACACAATGACAGTCAGGTAATCGTAATATAGAAGCGAATAACAGTAACAATAAGTAAACAATACAAAAGCTTGAAATTGGTTTTATTCTTAAGTTTCAAACATATGTGAGCATTTTTAATTCTTCCAAAAACAAAAAATCTATAGAAGATAACGAATAATAATATAGGGAAGCTTCATAAAGTAAAGCTGATGAAAGAAATCATGAGAGTGTCTCGACAAATCCTGCAGCTTAACATAATCTCTAATTTAGTTTGTGTTCCTTACGACCGTCTGTACATTGGTAGCTAGAATAGACTTTTCATAAGGATTCCCTTTGTGTTTGTTTTACTGCTATAGAAGTAAAACACGACAAGGTGAAACGAAAAAAATGAAAAAAAAACCATAATGTATATACATCTGGAAATTCAACTCTTTCATTGCACTCGACCAAAATAAATATTTGTTTCTTATCTGTCTGTATAAAGAAGACGGTAGATGATAATCATCATTATGAAAAAAGGGTGAAAATTACGAAATCTCTAGTGGTGAGGCAGTAGAAAATCAAATAAAATAAAATAAAACCGTACAGTGGAAGAATTCGTATCATTCCAGAGCAGAAATAATGTTTTTATTTTTATGTTGTCTATATTTGTCTTGATATGTGTCAAATCTTCTATTGTTGAATTTATCGCCACAGTTATAAAGTTTACATTGTTAAAGGAAAATAGTGAAGGGTTCTCCGTGTATTTTATTGTTTGGTACGTTTGTGTCAAATCAAATATAGATGGAAATATGCCAGTATCTCTCAAAATCATAAGTCGTAAACTTGTCGTCAGTCTAGGGATGAAAAAAAAACACTAAAAATGAAGAATTCATTCATGATTATAATTGTTATTATTATTTTATTTTGTGTCACATATTTCCACCCTATTGTTTAAGAAATTTAATTATATCTAGAACACACAGGGGTTGGTCCATTTTGTAATTATCTAAATGTAGAAAATATAGTATAGTCCCGCTTATAATTCACGATGTGGTTTTAAAGGGATATCAAACAAAAACCTATAAACGGTTCACTCGTATCAAAGCAATTAAGCAAATAACGATCCGTAGAAAAGAATAAAAAGGTTGCAACACACTAAACGTGGCCAGATTTCCAAATATCTCTTACATACAATCGTTAAATAACCATGCATTATCTATTATAGTAGGGGGGTTAAATACGATTTTACCTTTTACAAATACATCTATAGTATAGCAAGGGTAAAAGGCGACGAAACTGATGAGTGGTGGTGGTAGTAGTGTTAGTATTAGAAGTTGTATTAGGGAATCGTTGTTTTGCAACAATGGATTTTCAGGTTTAAAATGTTCTTTATTACATCAAAGCATTAATGTTGTAAAGGTGTGCAGGTATGATATATTAACGTAAAAAGTAAAGGGCATTATGTATATCATTATATAGTTATAACAGAATATCCCTTTGTAGGAGTTCTTGTTTCATTAAGTCTCTAAAACTGTTAGAGAAATCGTATTTAATTAACACGCTTTAAATAAGCTTTTCTCCACATACCTTCGTAAATTTACCTATTCTACTAAAAGTTAGCATTAATTGATTGAAAATTCACAAGGTATAATTACCGGACACCCTTTTCTTTACAATTAAACAGTCGCTTGAATTACGTAAGAAAAGTTTGAATGATTCTCTTGGAACGATAAAATGAAACATAAACTTTAAGAACGGTCTCTTTACAAAGTTAAAAACAATAATACAAAGACTGAAATTTTTTTGTCTTAATCGATACAAAACCTAAAGTCCACTTACAATAGTGTTATAATCTCATTATTAAATATGTAATAGTTATGTTAAGGCTCAAAGACCAAAAACGCTCACTGAGCCAAAAAAAATCGACCACATAGGTCTTCTCAAGTCCATCAACAATACAAATTTCAACTTGTACCACTTGTAGAAGGGAACACAACGCGTGTTGGAAAACTCAAAATGATCATTACGCGTTATGGTAATGAAGAAATGCCACAACGCGTTCTGGACGATTGTTGATGTGGTTCACGATGCACTTGACGGGTAATTTTATCAACGGCGTAATGTAAACCAACGACTTCTTCTAAAAGCGTGGAAATGTTTCTAAATGTTACTAAAAAGACGAAATTTCATGATAAATTGAGTGAATTGATGAAGATAAGCACTGATCGCAGTATTTTTATTGATAACGAGCGATACGCGTTGTGGCCATTTCAAGTTATTCAACACGTGCCGAAATTCGCATTGTGGATGAATTTGAGAAGTCATGTGATCGATTTTTTAGCTCAGTGAGCGTTTTCGGTCTTTAAATCTATCAGCTATATAGCTCAGTAAGGTCGTTTTCACACACACCGGCATTTTGCCGGCGCCGGCTCCGTCTCCGGCTTGTCGAGATCCAGTCCGATTGCATTTCTCGTTGAAGGAGATCGGGCCGATATTTTTACCGTACCGGCGTGTGTGTGAAGGCTCTCATTTGATTACATAGTACTCGGTGTCGGCGACGGCTCCGGTTTTGTCGGTGTGTGTGAAAACGACCTAACACTACTGAAAAGTTAGAGTTCTAAATGTGTGGGAGCGCGGGGAGAGAGACTAAATTCAAAGTTGCGTAATTCGGTGATTTATGGAGGTTAGATGAAGTTTTAAGCCAAAATCGTCGCTTGAACGTACGTCTATCTCTGCGATTTGTGCAGAATACCCCGCCTCATTTTGATATTTCCAAGCTTTTTGACGATAGTGTATGTTTCGAAACCAGATCTAGTTGTATTTTATTTTAACAGATGGATAATTCAGATTATATTAAAATTTTTTTGAATCGGTTTAAATTTCCATAATCCATCTTCTCTTTGTTGAAACTTTGAATATCTACTTATTTATTTATAAAATGTAATAAACATATAGTAGACTTGTCTTATATATGTCTAGTATGTATCTAACATAATGTTGCTAAATTGTTTCGAATTAATTCCCTAATGACTATTCTAACTTCTGTTTCTACTTAATAGTAGTAGTAGTAGTTGTAGTAGTAGCAGTAGTAGCAGTAGTAGTAGTAGTAGTAGTAGTAGTAGTAGTAGTAGAAAACCTTGTTTGAAAACTATTTATTGTTTTGTGTAAATTTAGAAAATAGAATTTCCTCAACATTTTCCCCATTTGTATTTTCTCCAACCTTCTACTATTACTATTTTCTAATTTGTTGTAGAAAGTATGTGTGCTATTATCGAATAAGCTAATAGTTTGTATCTAATACAATTGTTTACATAATGCTTACTGTTGTATGGAAATATTAGTTATGGGAATAATTAGTAATAATATTTGCAAATACAAGACAAACATTGTTAAAATCCTAATACACTTGAGATAATTGACATATTGAACTGGTTTGAAACAGGTCAAGGCAATGTAAATACAAACCATTACACATTCACTCACTCAATTTTGAACTAGTACCGGTGCTAAGACAGGAAGTAGTTTATCAATTCCAGTCAAAAGTCTATTTGAGATTTTTAGTTTCCGTTTTTATATGATGAAATTTATTAATTTTCGTTGTATTTGTTCGTGTTTACAGACGAAGTGGACGTCATCGGCTACACAAGTACCCAAAGTGACACCGACGATCACTCTAGTGTACAATCAACGTCGAGCGATAGCGGTGTGGCTATGTCAACTAGTCGTTTGACGTTGTCCGAAATGGATGTTATGGATGTACTGTAGAGAGATTGGTGGACGTGCCAGGGCTGCAGACGTATGCCCCACCTAAATCTTCGATTTCACAGCCAGTATCATCATTATATCATCATAGTTATCATCATCATCATTATCATCATTTATGCCTTTATGGCACCTGTGCGATACGTCTGCCCTA
Organism: Lydus trimaculatus; assembly: GCA_037414755.1. Lineage (NCBI taxonomy): Eukaryota > Metazoa > Arthropoda > Insecta > Coleoptera > Meloidae > Lydus > Lydus trimaculatus. The sequence goes on along the minus strand of JAZBGY010001487.1, from coordinate 7,565 downwards.
GTCAACGAACACACACACAACAAACACAAAAATATCAACAAAGAAAATTGTAAACCTTATCGAAACAACAACAAATGAAAACATGTGTCTGTCGTCTTTACGCCACCTCTAAAATTTAATATCGTATTTACAATATAAATTATTATTTATGTATATTGTACATATATTTTAAATTTAAATCAGAGTATGAATAGCATTATTATTACTATTATTATTAATTAATTAATTAAGTGTATTATCGAGGCGTACTGATTGCCTGCGGGCCGTGTGCGCATTACTTTACTAACCCTTTTCCCTCGTAATATCTAATACAACGTTGTAATTATTATTATTTTTCTACTTATGAAAAGATAATTTTTCAGTTTGTCTTTTTTTTATTTAAACAAATACGGCGTTAAATCGCCCATAATCAAATTAAGTACAATAAAATGCGGTAGTAAAGTAATAAAAATTAATAAAAAATCAGATGTAAAAAAGGCGATAATTTGTGTTTATTGGCCAGTTTTTCTCCTTTCTATATATAAAGAAGGGCTTCTAGAGAGAAACAAAGAAAACAAAAGTCTGTAGCGCTCGCGTGCCCATCGTGATTTTTTCGAAATGCTCTTGGAGCAAATTCAAACAAAATAATTTGATAAACACTCCACCTAAGGTTGGGGGGTTACAAAAAAAATAAATAATAAAAATATATAATATATATTATAATTTGTATAAAAGAACAAATTCTGTACAGTGTGTTTAACAAAAAAAATTACAATAATAATTAAGAAAAAGAGATCGGGGCGTGTGGACGTCGGGCCATCCACTGTTGTTGATAGATCTCGGGCCCGTCGTCACTCCCAAACATCGGTTAGCATTCAAAAAGTACAAATTCATTATTATATATATACATATATATATCCTACCTATCAAAATATAATATAATAGGGGGATTTTATATTTTATATGTCGCGGACAGTGGTGTACTATGGTATATCAGATTTGGGTGTTATTAGATCTATTATAAACAATCAACAATTCTTTGGGAGAAAAAAATTTATCAATAATAACTCTAACAATAATAGTAATAATGGAAGAATTGGAGGATGTTTATGGTGGATCATTTTCAATTCACTGGATCTGAATGCCGCAGCCTGTCCACGTAAGAACTGAGCCTCTTTAGGTGTGAATGTGGATGAATGTGTGGGAGATTGACAGGTGATTGCACGGGTACTGTTGTTATATATGAACATCAGGATGGGATGTAGATGCAGTTACTCGGTTTATAAATGCTAATTTCAAAATAATAATAATAATAATAATGATTGAATGCGAAGAAAACAAGAACCCTCCATGACTAGTATTTTTATAAAATTTCAAAACAAAGATTCACGAATCTGTCCGTATCTATTAAAAAAAAAACTGAGTTAACTGCAAACATCCACTAATCACTGATGGTCATGATTTTTTCTAATAAATGTCTGCTTCTCTTAGCCAACAGTTTGCAAAATCTAAATAGGATTCTTTCAATGTTTACGTATAACATCAAAATGCTTTTTTGCAACAACAATTATTAAAAATAAAATTAAAAAAAATTGAAATAATTAAAAAATAATAATAATAAACTAAAAAAAAATAATAATCGATGTATATTTACCGATCACTTGTGTTATTATTAAAAAAAAAAAAAACGACTGACGTGGTGGCAGCAATATGAATTGATACAGTGTTGAATAATTGCCACATCCAAGTCGCGAAACTAAACATGAATGTGTCTATACGTGTCTCTATTATTATTATTATTTTTAGATAAGTTTTAGGGTGTAGGTATTAATTCCCACATTCAAGACATCTTGCTGCTTATTGTTTAGAACAGTCGCTTTCCTCTATTCCTCCTCCTGAATCCACCCTTCTCTCCTAATCTCCTCCAAAACCCTAATCAATTTTATTGTAATAACTGACAATAATTCTCAAATGAATAAAAACAATTAATAATGTACCTGTCTGGCACAAATACAACAAATTTCGCATATATAAAGCATTGTTCATTCATTTATATAATAATAAATTGGACGTCAATTGATATTTTTGATAACAAAACAGGCACCAAAATAAATATATTAATAATACAGTAATGTACCATTCCAATTTTGTGCCCTAAATGTAACAACATTTGAGAATAATTGTTATTTATTGATGGAAAATGAAAAACAAAAACAAAAACAAACTAGTTATTAGATCAGCACTCCTGTCACCTGCATCAACTCTTCATTGGTTGTATGAGATAATTAATTGTACATAATAAAAAAAAAAAATACTTGTAACTACTTGTAACTATTCATATTGCATTATCTTTTTTCTTTATTGATTTTTTCTCAAAAATAAAAGAATAATAATGAAGATGTATGTTGTATTACTTGAAATTTATAAAGGCGAATTGCAGCAGCTTTCCCACAGAACCGGCTGCCTCTGGAATAATCTGGACTCGTGTATTACTTTAACGATAATACAGATTTAAATTTTGATGGAGCAACTACACGTTGGTTCGCTAGAGGAAACGAACCGGCGATGTTCAGTAGGCAGGATAATTCTCAAAATTCTCAAAAGTTACAGCAAATTTTCATATAATCATTTCACCTTAATCGTTGAATATAATACACGTAAATTGCTTTGTTTGTCAACCAATATACAAATTTCCAAAAAACAACGCTCAAAGTTCAAAATTTATAATACGGTCCTGCTCTCTAAAGAGCAGGGGCGGATTTACATTAACGGCAACGACGCTTTCTGGGCCCCAAAAGTAGAATGTAAAGCTATGCAATACACTAGAGGCCCGTTTATCCGAGGTTCGAATTATTTCACCCTTTACTTATGAAAATACCAACGTTTGGAAATGCTTTAATCATCGTCGAATGCCGGATTAACCTACTTTTCAAATGTTGTCTTAAAGTAATATAGTTGGAAATGTCAATCGAAACTGGTTCGAGGATTCAACATATCGGCGTATTATCCAGCCTTTTTGCTTATATGAGAGGTGTGTTTGGTCCCGTATAGGAGTCGATTAAGCGAGTTTCGTACAATTGTTATTTTCTTTAGCTCAGGGGCCCCAAACATGATAGATCCACTATTGCTAATGAGGTGAACAAGTTCAGTTTTGTGTACAAGAAGCGTACACTGTTGGAAAGTCATCCTACTCGCGCTACAAAATTGTAAACAGCCGGCTGATAAAAGAGGTAGCAATATACATTTTTTTCAAGTTTTATTTATGCCAATACTGATCATTCTAATTGTAAGAATGTCGACGGCGCCCCCTTCGTAGCGGCACCCGCATGCCCGCTTCAATGTTCAATGAAGTTGTAAATTTTGCCTCCCGGCGCATCCACCATTTTTACTCAATAATATTCGTTTACAAAAATCCTATTTTGTAGTACTCTTTTTGGCTCGATTTCCCTTGCCCCTAGAAGAGTCACAGATCGAGGGCCCTTTCGGACGTCTCTACCACCGATTATTACTGAACTTTGTGCTACTTTCCCCAGATTTCTGGTATCGTAGACACTTGGAACAGTTTTAGGGGTAAACGGCGATGGCAACCGTTTACCCACCTGATGCAAATCGATTGTACATTCTTTGTCTGATCTATTGAAAAACCACAATGAGCATGCTTCGAGGGAGCATTTTGTGGATCTATACGTGGGGGTTATTGTTAATAGTGGTAATTAGAGTAGAGCAGTGTTGATACAAAATATTTGCCCAATTCAACGCCCTATTTATGCTATCTTGCTCTGAGTTCCATAAAAGCCGTAAGAGAGTGTATTCACGTCTCTCTCTCCCCCTGCAAGTTAACTACAGTTTTTGTCCGCTCTGTATACTCGATCCTGGCCCTTTAGCAAATGTATGTATTTTGCGGCTCCTATAGAACTCATCAAAGTGTCAATATGAACTGTGCTATTACCAATATTGCGGCCAGACTTGTCTCGGAGCTTCGTATATTTGACGTGCTAACTTTTTACGAAACGTGGCACTTTACATTAGCGTTATCGTACCACAAGCGAGCTGATTTAGTTTGATATGGTGAAAAACCGCCCCAGTAGCCAGATTAGTGTTTATCGTCTCACAGGACGAAGCTTCGTCATGATAGATGCAAGTCTGCTCTCAGCATAATACTAAAGCATTCTATTTGCAGAAATATTTTTATTCAACCAAGAAAACAAAACAAAAAAAAATCATTAGAGAACTATAATAGCTACACAAGTTCAACACGACAATAAACTACAAAACGACTCATTTTTTTTTTGTTTACATTTACAATTCTTTCTAGTTTTGAAATATTCCATTTTATCAAATCCATCTTTAACAGTATATTTATGCTGTATATAATAATAATAAACTCAACAATAAAGTTCTACAATGACATTAATTACATGCTTTTGCTACGATTTCCCGAGACAACATAACAATATTGCAATTCCATTTACAAATAAACTCAACATTTAAATTTTGATTATTAAATCATAAACTTTACTCCATTTAAATATTTGCACTTAATATATTATTTATTTATTTTTTTAATGAAAAAGGTACCATAAACAATATCACAAAGTACCGTAATTATAATTCGGTGACCTGCACCTAGTTTTTAACAAACAAAACTAAGCTGCAATCATAGCGATATTATAATTCAACCGAATTTCATCAGATTTTTTTCGTAATCCAGCAATTGATTCAAATTCGAATTAGAAGCTCTTATCAATAAAAAGAGAGTATATCAGAAATTAACAATTAATTAACACAAAAAAAACGGGACTTTATAGATGAGATCGTTTAGATAAATTTGAAACACTGAACCTGGTAAATTGCTATAAAAATTATAGATTTCTTATGTAACATTGTGCTTGTTTCTCCTAAATTAATTAAATTAAATTAAATTAATAATCGCACTTGCTTACAGTAAACAACAATAATAATAATAACAACAAAAAAATATGGCAACTTATTTGTACATTACAATTCTTTGGTAATTAACAAAATATGAGGAGGAAAAACAACAAAACTAAGTACAATTCTTTCAAGCTTCGACTAGAATTATTTGAAAATATCACATTACCATCTTAGGAATGTTTTTTTTTTAGTTTTTTTATTTGAAATCAATCTAGGAATGATCATTTTAATCTTCTATAAGATGAATACTATCTTCGCCAGATGTACGTAATGAATTTGGTGTTAATAAAGCGAACATATCTTGATGGTGATGATGGTTTTTCGTTAATGAACGTAATGGTGATGTATCGCTACTATCCCAACTTGAATGTTTCTGTTTTAGATCGCTTTTTGTTTTATCTTTACCCTATGGAAATTATTTAGATAAGCAAACAAAAAAACAAATAAATAACCAACATTTACATCAATTTGGAGTGTTTCATCTTCACTATTTGGGAATTGAAACATTTTAAAGTTGGATGAACGTGGCCAATTTGTCGGTGGTGGACTACGGATCATATGTTCATGCATTTCTGGTAGTGTTAATGGATCAACATCTAAATCAATTGATAATTCCTATAATAATTACAATAATTAACAACGAATTTTAATTAACAGAATCTTAAAAGTTTACTACTTTAGACATAAGATTGGCATGATCAGATTCCTCTTCTAAATTATCAATTAAACTCTCTTTACTAGCAATAACTTGTTGTATAAATGGATTATCCTGTCTAGATGCCCTTAATGCTTCCATATCTTGATCGATATTACGTATACGACCTGGTGTTAATGTTATTGTTGATAGGGCTGGTGATGGTGGACTTGGTAGATTTAAATAATATTCAACAGCTGATACACTTAATGTGGAATGGGCCCGTCCTACTGAACTGCATCTTTGTGAATCTAAATAAGAGTGGTGGTTTTTTTTGTAAAGGGTTTGTTAATAAAATTGCGTTGTTTTTGATAGCTTACCAGGTGAATGCTTGTGTCGATTCATTGCTTAAACATTAAAAATTAATTTGATAATTTTATTGGCCACATAACAATTATGTTTTATTTGAAAAATTATTGCGAAATTTTTGAGTATTCAGCGAAACGGAAATGGGATTTTTTTCTAACGTTTATTACAGATGACAGAACACATATGACAGTTGTCAATTGACAAATGACAGAGAACATCAACTAATTGTAGCTCTAGTTTAACAATATTTTTATCAATTTGTGTCGGATACAACCAGATATGCAAAAGAAAAAAACAAATCTTTAGATAAATTCTAAGATTTTATGTCAATGTCGTAGAAATCTTCAGATTTTGTATATTTTATCTGTTTGAATTGACAGATCGGGCATTTTCATTGAGCTCTATATGTAAGTGCAATACAAGGACCATCAACCCGCTCCGCTCTCTATTGGGATTTCATTTTAGGATCGCAGCGTCAGAGTGGCGAAAATTGTAACTAGCTTAAAGTATACATTGTGTGGTTTATTTTGCATTGTTTTTAATGGTGAAAGAAATGTTTCTCCGTCTTTTCCTTGTTTTATAATTAAGATTTTTGATTTTTTGTATCTAATTTGTGTTAATTAACTAGTGGTTATAACTAAATTAGTGTTTTGAAGAGAAATCATTATAATTTTCATTCATAAAACTAGTTTTTGTCGTTCTGGTTATTTATTAAATGAATCATCGTTTAGCTTCAAAAACCCAGAACACTTGGTACTTCGTATCATAGTATCATAATTTTCTCTCCAAAGAGACTTACAAAATAAATAAGTTCAAATGTTTACCTATATCTTTTTATTATATATCCCGTATAAAATATTTAAATGGGTTTCATAGGACGTCGCAGGGACGTTGTGGATACGTCAGGAATCGACGTCTTTCGTTGACAAGATTTTATGACGTCGATTGGCTGTGACATATTATCGTCAATTTTACGGCATTATGACGTCACTTTTTTGGTGAATCGACCTAACTAATGACTAAAAAATCATGTCAAAAAGACGTGATTCTGCTAACTGGGATATATTTTCTATAAGTTTTCATTTAATTGCAAAAGGTCTGTAGATTATGCTGCACCTCGGGAACATGGAATTTTTGTGATTCATTAAGTGGATCATGATTCGTTGTGATAATTCGGTATTTGCATTGGTATTTTTTTTTTAAAAATCGATCAAAAACCAAAGTATACATTAAAACATATAAGTTATGCATAATTAAAACGATTTTATTGACGTAATAATTATAATTGTACCGAAATTCAAACGGTTCAAAATCCCGCCTTTTCCCCCCAGCCATTTTATGTGACGTCACTAATCTGTATACTGTTAGTCAGGTAAGTGTTTTCTAACTTGAGCAATATAAAAGCAGAGCTGCCAGATTGGCGATTTATCACCAATTGGACGATGAATTTTAGACGATTCTCAATAGAGAATTCGAATGAAAAAAAATTATTCAATTTTTTATTTTTTTCTAATTGGGATTTGCAGCCCAGCGATACGCACCCTGGTGGTGGTTTTGAGAAGCAGTTGAAAGTACATTACATCTAATATGTGGTATGCTGATGTGTTGTTTTGCTTATGAAAATAGGGGATTCTAAGCTTAATTATTG
>JAZBGY010001486.1:0-21037 GCA_037414755.1 Lydus trimaculatus | reverse complement strand
CCACCCAGAAAAATGCGGGCCCCTGAGTTGCCCACCCCATTTTTTTTGGCTAGTTACGTGCCTGTTTTCATAGAAAACCAGAGTGGGAAAATACGTTTGTTTTTTGTGTTTTTTTTTATAAAAATGAAAATCTGCCGCTCGGGCGAAACGAATAAATGAAAATTAATTTTAAAAGGAAGATGATTATTTCTGTTTTACCAGAACCCTGGAATTTTGTATGTGAGTTTGTTTGACTTAATTTTAGTTAAAAAATTAGAATCAATACATCTTCATGTATACTGGAGTTAGTTTAAAAAATTATTAATGATGCAACAGTATGTTGTTATGGAATGAAAAATGATCATAAAATATATACTTAAAACCCGATTAAAAATTACATGCACCTACATAGTGCATGTCACAAACAATGAGTTATTAGAAATTTAATGTACAACATTCATTCCTTATTCTTTACATATAGTAGATAAAGATAATGTATTACAAACAATGAATCAACATAACAATTTTAGCAATGAAATATAATTTCAGGAATATTGTAAATTTTACTACAGGGAACATAATATTCATAAAATTTTAAATTAATAACGGTAACCATTAAACACCTAAATGGAATAAAAATTTCAATATTAAAAAATTTACGCTTTATGAACAATAATTATCATCATTGTTCACAGTGGGATTATTTTAATATTGTAAAATAGCAAAATCATAATATGCACAGGTGATTCAAATAATGTAGAAGAGCTTTTAAGCTCGATTTTATATAAAAGATTCTAAAACGTAGTTAAGTGAGCAAACTTATTAAAATGTAACTAAACTGAAATTTTATGCGAATACTTGAATGATATCTCAACAAACAATCAGTTGAGTGGATAAGATGCAATCTGTGTTTAGTATATTTGCTTTCCCCTTTTCATGCATGTTTAATGAATGAATCCATTGACATTATACATGACTCGCCCCCATCTTCTTACATACAACGACAACAATTATAAATTAAAACTTTATCAATAAAAAGGATTTGGTTACATAGTCTGCAAATTGTACAAAGATTAATTGTATATACAACTAGAAACTTTAAGATAATAATAATAAAAACAAGAGTTTCAACGTTTGGAGATTAAATTAAATTTTCAGTAAATAAATAAGATAGATTGAATGATTTCACACCCTAAAACTCTATTATTGTTAAAATCGAAATGATATAAGTCAAATAGTATATATGTATAGAGACATTTCAGTGATGCATGGTGATTACGAAATGGGCCCGGGTCACTTTAATCATTTAACCTAAATCGTAGAAAGGGAGTACGGTTAACGTTGCTTTATCATTGAAATTTCAAACACGATCCAAACATCAAACGGTAAAGTGAATCACAACAAAAACAAATCAAATCAGTATTTGATCCAGTTTTTCGAGATTTAAATAAAATCCTATTTATATAAAGAAACTATGGATGAAAATTTGTTATTTTTAAATAGTTTCATCAACAATACGGTGCCGCTTAGATTACACGATTACACCATCAAGTTTTGCATGTTCAAGTTGGCTTGTCAATTTTTTGGATAATATTAACTTCCCAAGTTGAACGAATTCTTGGATAACTTGACAATGACTTGATCTAACGAGTAAACCTTACAAGGTGGAAACTCCCGATCAAAATTTTATATCTTCATAATTAGTCGAAATTCACCCCCAAATTTTCACCCCTAAATACCTGTTTCGCCCTTAATTATCAAATATATAGAAAATTCCAAGAACAGGTAACTTTTATTTTTAAACTTGCTGTTCTTACACAAAATTACAGCTTCATAAACTTGGCCATGGGGAGGAAAAGGGTAAAAAAGTTAAAAAACCCAAAAAAATGACATATAGTTGCTTATAGCTTCACCCCTAAATAAGGCATTGAAAATTGGTTTATGTATATAGTGTTCTAGGTCTTGGGTGTCACTATTATTTAGTGTTTGAATCGTTTAAAAATATTAAGCCGTTTTCGAGATAATTGGGAAATGCTGATTTTGCAGGGTAAATTTCAATCCCCATTTTTTCCCTTAATCTTGCGAACGGGTACGAACGGCAAAACACGTGTCCCTTAGAATAAGTTTCTCTATCTATATACCAAAAATCATCAAAATCGGCAGTTTCCACATCGTGAGGTTTACTCGTAAGTGCTAGAAGGACGGAAACTTGAAACAATTTCTTGAACTATAAACTTGAGCAATAACTCGTGGTGTCGAGGTGTGTAATGCTTGTTCAAATTCTCCTTCAAGAAGTTCAGAAACTGTTTTTATAAACGACGAGTTCTTGGTACAAAAAAATACTTCTAGTTTCCGTCCCTCTTGCAATCAGTGAAAACAATGAAGCAACTTGACCAGTTATTCAAGAATTCATTTAATTTGAGAAATCAATTTATCAATTTTTTTACAAGTCACTTGTAATTGTCACTCTATTATCAAGTTTTACTTGGTACAAGCCAATTTGAACAAGTAAAACTTGATAATTATCGTACCCTTACATAATACAATAATTGTGTTCAATTATACAATGTCAAGTCTATGAGAAAGTTATACAACGAAATTATCCGTACGTTGACATAAAGAAAACCATTTGTGTAAATTCTGTATGAAAGAGGGCCTCCATTTCGTATATAACAAGGGCACAATATAAAGAGCCGCAATTAATGAATAAATTAGTTTCAAGTATATTATAGAACGAATTGTTCCAAATGAAATATTCAAAAGAAAAGTCTCTAAAATAATAATAATAATAATAATAATAGAACATTTATTGACGATACATCATTCAATATTAAATTCTGAATGTAACAAAAAATTACGTTATTGTTACCTACAAAATTTGCTATTAACGTTAACAAAGTTAAATATGCAAACTCATTAGCCAGTTATTCATCAATTTTCAATTTCCATAATGAAATTTCTTTGTATAGAGTTGCTAATGATTATATATATGTTTACCCATAACGAAAATAAATCATTAAAACCTAAATGACTAGTTATTTTTGAACATTGATTACAATAACATGATTGTTCAGAAAAATTTTTTTATAAATATTGTTAATAGAAGCGTGAAATATCAACAAATTAAGGACAACAAGAATGTTTTTATGAATAAATAAAAATGTTCTGTAACGATCTTGTTATTCTAAAGTCGCAAACTTTTTGCCACAAGATTCATACTTTTGGCACAACAACTGTGATATTGTCGCATAAACAAAAACTATTTAATATTGATCTGTCGCAAAAAATCATAATCTGATAAAAGCGATGCATTTTGTTATAAATATGTAACATTGATGAAGAACTATTAGTGTGTGATCACAATATTGAACATGTAATTTAAGTCAAACAGTAACAAGCTTGAATAAACTCCCAACGACATTGAGTAATGGTGTAAAATAGCAGGAATAGAATACAACTCTACTAAACGACTGAATTTTTTTCATCAAACACCTTTTAAAAGTCACACCCCCTTCATCAGATGTCAAGCTTTCTATATGTGTTACAATTTAAGATTTCTACTGATTCCAATCAATAAACTATACGAATTTATTGACAATATATAACTTGAAATTTATAAAACCAAAAGCGATAATAAAGCGTTACAAAATCGGATGTTGGTTGGCCGCTTTTCAGGTCAAATCTTCCAGAAATCCGGTGACATAAATTATCGAGAAACAGTTGGTCAGCATTAAGATCTCGATTTCCTCTAGCTTAACACCAGTTTCTGGTTTATTTATCGCATTTATTAAGACACACATCTTGATCTGCTGTATATTTAATCGAGTTGACGCAAATACAAAAAAAAAAGGTTGGGCACTATCGAACATTAATGACAACACACACACACACACATATATACCTACACAATTACAAACAAACTGTAGATAGTATGAATCTGATTGGCTATGATAATGTATTCTATTGCTATCCGATCCTTTGACCTTCCGGATTGATCGGGTCGAAACCGCTACAAAGTAGTTTGTTATCAAAAGCTGCAAGCTTATAGAGATAACAGAAAGCTTTCATCTCTCTTATGATTTGTTGCCTTTCGATGAGGTTCTATAGCTATGGGAAATGTTTTAAAAGCCGATTACATAATGTATTTACTTCAAACTAACAATCAATATGTTGATTTATTTAGAAATAATTTAAATTATCAATTATTTCCATGTTATGTTGTTTCCAAACCATAGATGTTTAATATTGATCAAGCAATACACGTAGACACGTTATTGGTTGTATGTTAAGACTACTGAACGCGCCATTTTTCAGTTACTATAAGAAGCTTAAATAGAAACAGAAGCCTTTAAGGTCTATAAATATGGGAAGTTCATCGACTCGGTTGTACAGACAACACCAAACGAAACAAACATTTAATTTATGATTGCATAAATAACATATGAACTGCTTGCGCGATGTACCAACCCTTATACCGATGTAGTTAATTAATAAAAGCAAATGTTTATAAGATAGTCAATATCTAAGGGCATAAACCTGTATAAAGATTGCAATATAAACGAAAATGACCAAAACCATCAATCTAATGCAGTGGTTCCCAAAGTGTGTTCCGTGGAAGTTCAGGGTTCCACGAAATCATTTTGGGGTTCTGTGGGAAAGGCACCATAATATTAGCAAAACAATTTACAATCATTTATCTAAAGATTGGGATGTTTGTAGATGTGTGCAGGTGTTACGCGATCTGTAAAATATTGCATAAGGGTTCCACCGAAAAATTAGTTTGGGAACTACTGATTGAGCCATTTTGTGACAATCAATTAAACCGATACAACTCTAGAAAGGGGTAGCTGTTTCTCTTTTAACAGGCTAATCTTGTTAACACTTCAGCACTATAACTGTTATATGCAAATCTGTCATAGTGCCAATACCCGTTATTGATTTGCCTTCCAACTGTACCTATGTTGTCTTGTAGAAATTTAACCCTTTGTTGTTGTAATTAGTACCGAAATTGATAATAAATGCAAAAAAACATTCAATTAAACTTTGGGTAAGTACAAAGTTCGATTTTGACCCGTTACGTTACAATAACTCTCTAAATCGATTAATGGATGAGAATTGACGGTCTATCAATACGTTAGTAACAAACCTATTTGCTTTAGAAATATTCACATTTCAGGATTTAGTTGAAGAACAAATAAAACTATTCCAAAATACCACAAATCATTAACTACCGAAAGAATTACAAAACACAGAAGTAAGGAAGACAATTATCTAAAAACCAACGAAAACTTCACCACAAAGATCATTTGCCAGATGGCTGTTTTCACACAAGATAACGAACATCTAATCAAAATCATCTAATTTTATACGAACTTTAATATAATCTGTAGATTTGTTTAATTTTTACTATTTCTGCATTTTACGACAAAGCACATATGAGAGTACTAATTATTGATTTTATCAATTAATTTCGATAATATTGGAAGCTTTCCCGCTTATCTCATTTTATCATTTTTTTTCCGGTAGCGTTCTTCTTCTTTTAAATCTAAATAATTTTTGCAATTAGAAAGAAATCTTTCAAGTTCGCCAACAAAGTAATAAAGAATGATAAAGTTTCTAATTACGAATTGCGTTGCTGAAAGCTTCAGCTCATCAGACTGTTTCGCTCTTACAGCAGGCACCGAACAAATTAATTAAGAATCCATAGAAGTGCGTTCCTTTAGAGGAAACACAACAAAGCTAGGCACTCCTTCTTTACTTATTTTATGACAAAGCATCAGTAAATATCCTAAAAGATCGAAGACAGCTTCCGCATCACTCACATACAATACCTATTCAATATAGTCAATAAAAATTTCAATATAAATCGTATTTTATAAAGGCTTCATCTCTTTTTTTTTTCAATTATTTTCCATCTAAACTAATAAATAAACTTTAATTTCAACAAATAAAATAAGAGTGAATCAAAATAATTTACATTGCAAATATATAACAAATAAATATTAATATTCCTGTGGTGTTTCGAAAAATGGCGACGCAATTAACATTTCTCGTTAAAAATTGACGTCTTTCTGGAAACTTGGGAATTACTTACGGAAGTAGGAAAGAATAAGAAGTCTTGGAAATTCGTGCAATTTGAATGACGAGACATAATAAAATAATAAAAGCAAAACTTGGAGCAAGCTGCTGATTGAATAATTCAAGATGCGGTAAGAAGTTGCCACTATTATTTGACTTTTAACACACTTTAGCCGCCTAGATCGCCACCAATGCCATTATTAAAATTACAGTCACTTGTAGGGTGGTGTTTAGCTATTTAAAATAAAATATTCAACAAAATCGTACCACAAGATCACTCTATTAACAGAAATTGCTAATTTTAGCTGAGATTTATAGTGTTAAAGGCAAATATTTGACGTTTGCATCGTAGAAAACTTTGATCAAATTTGTTGAAACCGGAACTTGACTTATTTTCTTTGATTTGAAAAACAAATGTCGGTGAATATTTGAGAAATTAATTGTACTTAATGAGCAAAAATTGTCTAATGACCTACAGACTCAAATAAAGCACTGTGGCTTCAACTAAAACTCTAGCAATAAATCATAATCTAAGTTGGTTTCAAACTGTCATTTTATGTCACGATCTTCATCATTATTGATTAATATGTAGTTGGTGGAAGATGTTGCAATCGACGGGGCGTAAAATAAGACAAAACTGCTATATAGAACGACCATATACGAACCTATTTCAGGAACAAATGGCGATCATGACAAAAGGGATTTGCATGAAAATTGACCTTTATCCAGTACTGTTTCAACAAGACAATTTTTTATTTAAGCACAGATGTTATAAGCACAACGAACTACCGCTTAAAACTATTTTGTTCAAAGATTCAACGATACTCTCGTTAACAACTAAAATTATGCTTAATTTGATTAATCATACCATTAGTTCATGTTCGAAGTTTTCTTCTGTAATACGCAATACAAACATTTAGTAAATCCAAATCTACTGCTAGACATGGTATTTAAAATCCCCATTACCAACCCTCAAGTATTTACATGTGAGAATTACAGTGAAGGGTAAAAAGTGTCTGCGTGGAATGACAAAACCCGCATAGTAAGGGTTGTATTTCTGTATAAGTCAATAGATTTGTGTTCTTGTATATGTGGCGTTAAGTGGCCGGTGAGGTGCGAACAACCCTTGTATCACACTATACACAATAACCATGCTTTGAATGCTAGACAAAACGACTCCTTTACGTATATACTCCCCGTCGTTCTGTCAATTACGCTTTAATACGACAAAGGCACACACGTTTTGTACTGTTGCTATTGTTACAGGCAATGTACCAATCGATGCGAAAAATTTGGAAAATATGAAACGGATGTGATGACAAGACATGAAATCGGATATTAAATTCAAACAGTGTCATTCAGATTATTACAACCGATAGTATTTGGAGAACACTCAAAACAATCAAATTTTTCTGCATTCTTTTTTGTATTAATATTCAAACTGAAAATGAGATAATCTTCTTCAATTTATATGATTGAAAAACTGATTGATTTACTAAAGCTAGAAAAACGAGCAAATCAGCTACAATGAAAGCGACTCCTGACTCTTGATATGATCGACTAAACTCTTCTAAATACATTCCATTTGAAGTATTAATGCTTTTTTATCTACTTGTATACCAATACCGTTCGTAAAAAGAATTGTTTGCAAGCATTTGCTGCTTATTTTCTAGTTATGGAACTAAAACTCCAACGTTTATTTTCTTTAAAAGTGAGAGATTATATACACTGAATTTGCCAAATTCTAATTTACCAAGGAATATTTGAAGGGATGTCAACCAAGGTGTTGGATTTAAATTACTATCATGACTTGTTGAACAACACAAAACAGCTATCACGTTAACAGTTTCAATTCGTTGCATTTGAATAGAAACTCTCATTATATGCTGCAAAACTGTGCTTTGGTTTAGATTGTATGTTACATTCATAAGTATATTGCAAACATCGCTGTATGCAATGTACACATAACATCCATAGCTGTATATATAAATTTTATGTACATGTTTACGTGTAAAGTGTACATATACTATTCCTTTGAATGTGATTATTATGTACCAATCAATTGTTCTAATAAAGTGAATCCGTCCTGAAAAAACATGAAACATTCCGAATTTGTCTTCCATCATCAATCCCAAGGTATGCGATGTGTAAAACCTAATTGGATTGCTATTGCCTGTTGCGGTTTTAGATAAACTATGTGTAGCTGCTGATCTCAGCCACACTAAACTTTGATCTCGTATTGGTCCGCCTCATTTGATACCATCACAAATTGGATAGGAATAGATGTTGTAAACCTAATTGTTACAAGTGTAAAATAAAATTAAACTAAACTCAAAATCGAATATACAAATTTGAAAGTTTTGGATTCATACTAAATGTGATTTAATTATTATTAAATTAATATTAGGTTTTAATCAAATTATATCAGTAAATATGAATTGGACAACTTTGGGAAATCTGTTAAAGTCCAAATTCAATAAATGTTCATTGTTTTGTAGGACTAAAGTTGTTGAAATCCACTACAGATTATTTGAATATACCTTTATAAATGTCGCTAATATTTTATACGTGTATTAATACATACAACAACTGACAGTTTTGTTACCAAAACTGAATTCCATAAATTACCCTTTCTGTGTCCAATTAAAAGGCAACAAACTTGATTATTTTGTCTATTCAAATATTTCCCCAACTGATGATAATTATAAACGTGTTCCCAATTAGATAGAAACTTCTAATGTCATTACAATAAAAACCAACTGTTTGAAAACAATAAGAGGACCAGTAATTACACGAAATAATGAAACAGTGTGCAGTCGACTGGTGTGAAAATTAAATCAGGCCTAGTGCATCTGTAGTTAGTTAGTTAACCCCAAAACACCTACACAAAAGCCGTATACACATAGAGAAATGAATGTATACGGCTCTTTCCTCATTGCATGTCTCTGTCATTAACAGAAATGTTTAGTTGAGATTTAATCAACTGCAACGATGATGATGGGGCTATAACTGATGAGACGCATAGTAGAGTATAGGCTCTTTGTTTTGTGGACCGCTCAAATGTCAGAGAACGGATATTAAATTTGTACGTGTATTTCGAATACTAAACCAACCAACAGAATGCTTCTATCATTTCCTATCTGATTGTGTAAATGTTTATCGTATTATCAAATATTCCCTTGACTGATGAGTGGTAGTAATAGTCGAATTTCAAATAGGGACTATACAATTAGATTGTTGAATTTAATATTGCGTGAATGATAAGCAGCATATATGTAATGTTCGTGGATAAAAGAATTCAATATATGCGTAAGTAATGACAACACATGCCTACACAAAGAAGCTTGTCTTCAATCAACAAGTTGAGCTTTAAAACCAGTAAAGTCATCTAAGCTTACTATCGGTGTACTCAATATATCCTCGTGCAATTAACTTTAATTGTCTTCTTTATTATGAATAATGCCTTTCATTTAATATTAAACAACAACTACTCCTGAAGCGTTCAATTTTGTTGGCCAATTTATTACAATTATAGTCTCAATGAAAAGTTCAACATTTTCATCAGAATATTCTATTCATTATGGTCAGCATCTATTCCAAATAACTCAAACTTTCTGTCATTATTATTATTATTTAATTCTTCTTTTCGGTTGCCTCTAACCGTTTGTCGTTATTCACCAAGATAACGAACAATTTCAACATCAAGTTTTACAAAATTACGATCCGTGTTAGCAAGTTTTGTCTTTACATTTTTTTTTTTTTGTTCTCTTTTTTCCTCATTCATATCTTTTCTTTTCTTTTTTTTTATTCAGTATTCATTCTGTATATTGTAGACTGGGTACGTACGTACGCCTCCGGTTCTTATCCTTTTCTGTTTAACCAGGAAATAATAACTCTGTGGTTTACAGGTCGGACCCCGTTATTCGTGCTAAAGTTTATTTAATCCAGAAATACAGTCGACGCCGAGATTACGAAATTAAATTCTTCTATTCTTTATGGCAATGGGCGAAACGACATTGCCATAAAAATAAAGTAGAATATCCAGCAAATTGACATTAAATTAAGATATGTTGAGGCTTGGAAGAATCAGAATACATACGTTTCTGTTGGTTATTTTTTTTTACAGTTTAAATAGAAAAGTTCTGAAATTAACTAGAAGCCAAAAAAAAGTCATAAAATTCTAACAATCTATACTCTTATATTATAATTAAACGTGTTCACAACTTTTCCAATGAAATCCTTGTTGTATTGTCCAAATGAAATAAGGTATCTGTAGTTGGAAAACGTTCAACAAGCAATGTCACGTTATGGTATGGAAACGTTGTTGCTTAGCTTATTAAATCATAAAGTCATTTTAGTAATTAAAGGTGGATAAGTTATGCTGAAATGTTGAACTCAACAGATTAAAGTCGTGTTCATATCGTGAATGTTACAATTAAATTAATTGGATGATTTAAAACAAATTTCTGGCCTTCTAGCGATTTACTTTAACATACAGATTGAGACAATTCATCTAGGAATATAGAAGAAACTGCAAGAACCAAGACAATCTTATGGCCTCCGTCTGGATTGAAAAGAGATGGATAGTAGAATCTTTGAAAAATTACCCACTCTCAAAACTGTGCTGTGTTCCTAGATGAAATGTCTCAACCTGTATATTCGACAAAAACATCATAATTGCTGCTTCTAAACTTTACGTATTACAGAATAACCATAACACTTCTTTTTCGAAGAAACCTAAAAGCAACTTATGCATTTACTCAATGAGTTTACCGTTTCTCAATGGAATTTAGAAGAGCTAAAGGTAATGATTGTATTGAGCATCATGTTGCTTCCAAGTAAAACTCTTCCTCAAAAAATTAGACAATCCTACTTCTTAACATGCAATGCATGATAAGAGCCCTTAGGGCAGTGAATCGTACCTAAAACGGTGTACGCATCAAATACGATGTTTCATTATAAAATCGTACTCTTCACAATTAATCCACTCGTAAATAATTTCAACGTGGAGGTCGTCAACATAAAACAAACCAATTTCAAATAAGTTCCTCAAAAATATCTATCACATAGATTATTGATTTCATAGATAATAAAGCAACCACAATACAAATTACATAAAACGCTGAAAAATCAACCGATTCATCATGATATTGTTCAACATTTTTCAAAACCTCCATATACATACATTGAAAATATATATTGCATGGTAAATCACCACACCAGTTGCACTTTTGCGCACCAACTACAATATAGGGTACAGTTTACAGTTAGTCGGCTTTTATGTTGAAAATTTATTATTTCCATTTCAAAAGCAAATAACATTACGCTTATGAGTTGAATAAGAATTGAATAACATCAAGTTTGGACAGACAGACACGCGGTACGACTGAGTTAATTAAGAACAAGAGAACATTGCCGAGGCGCTACAACATCAATCTCCCTCTCAGCTAATTACAACGGTGAACCGGAGAGGCGTACCATAGCAACACATTGCTACTACGCAAACTTGACGTATATTCATTTAACATCAATTTAGAAAAGAATATTGTTGCAATTCTCTATTTTGTAGTTGTTTATAAATATAGGATTTTTACATTAAAGGATTTATAACAGATCAAAATAGATTTCTAGATAGAATTCTCGTTTCTATATTCTATACTCTAGTAGCGTGGTGGATGGTGGATGAGACATAGTATAGATATGTTTGATGTAAATTTGCTTAGTCTAATAATTGAACAACTTTGACACTATCAACTCATGCATCACGACTACATTTACACCACAGGGACATAAGTGACAAACGATGTTTGTTGGATATATGCAGAAGGCAGTATGAACTTTATACTACGACATTTACACTTCCAGTACAACATTCGCATTCTGTCATTCCATTAATCTCCATTCCTAACTTGAAAAGAGTCTTTGATTTATTTTCCAGATTTAATAAAAGTCATTTTCTTTACACAATAATCTTTGGGGTAAATAGAAAGGAGAAAAGATGAGTTTATGACCGCCTTTCCACCCCCTTTCTCTCTATCTATCTATCTATCTATCTATCTCTCTATACAGCATGTAATCTTGTTTTTATCAAATTGTAATCTGATAATGATATAGAGGGGTAAACAGATACAGAAATATATCCTGCTGTGTGTACATACATAGTGTATAGTAAAACATAGCAGCAATAGCACCAAAAAATTTCATTATCTTGCACCAAATGACAGTGATAAATATTCCGTTAGTTTATGCTTCATTCCATACATTATGCTAAAGACAGAGACATGCTTTTATCTGCAGTTGTTCAATTTATAGCCGATTTATTAAACAGTCGTGATTTTTAACACTGAGGAAAAAGCTATTCATCTTATTATCATTTTTTTTTACATAAAAGCAACTTTAAATTTTTGATTCATGTAGAGTAATTATGTGTTAGATTCTCTATTAGAAAAAAATTACAACTAATTACAATAAAAGTCACGCGTATATCTGAACCTTTCCTTACTAAGGATTCATTTATCTGATTAACTACGACAGCTAGAGTCAAAGTTGAATATTTGTCCATTTAATTGAATTATAAATTAAGAAATTGATCAAGTGATTAGTTAATTGGAAGTTAATTAAATATTAAATTTTATAAAACTGAATTTCACCCTTCAAACAGCTATTTTATACCCACATCAACAAAATTTTTAAAGCCTTATTGGGTCATATTTATAAGAAATTTCCGATTCTCAAACTAGAACTATCAAATGAACTGGATTTTCAAGATATGTACAATTAGAGTTCATATTCTAAACAAATTGATCTTTATTTGTTCAATGCAACTATATTTATAGATAAGTTCGTTGCCTTTGCAATGTAACATGAGAATCTGCATAAAAATGAAGAAAAATAACAGCAGTCTTTAGTGGTTTTATGAAAAATTGCAAATGTATGGTTTTATGTATTGTAATGTAATATTTATGAGCACATTTATAATATGAACATGGTCTGTTATGACATAGGTTTATTTGTATACACGATATAAATTCATCCTGATATTACCAGCAAAATATTAATCTTAAGAAGAAAACAATGCACTCATCTTCACCCATATAGACATCTAACATTAAACACAATCATAAACATGACTATAAAGTAAGTAGCGAGACGTGGTCGTAAACCTAGTAAAATAAGCCATATGTGGTTCTATAGAAGCGCATGTACGTCTGGGAAATTATAAAAGACATACGGATAACATCAAAATTTACTACCTATCTAGCACATTCATCTGATAATAACAACTCATTACATAAAGATGTAGTAAACATATCCATGACTTAATAGTACACAACAAAAATCTTTCAGTCAGTCACGTGTAAAGAACACGTGTAGGTGTTGAAACTGTTTAGATTCATAGTCCATCAAGTATTTGTCGGAAGTTTGTGACAGTCAATTTGTACGAACATAGTCAGAACTACATGTCATAAGAAATGGAAGAGGTTTTGTTAAATGAAGGCTAAAAGGACACCTGTGCGATCTATAATTGTACTGAAATGGTGGTTTTTTATAAAGCGGTTTCAAAAAGCGTCACTGTCTGCAGCACAAAAAATTTCCACTCTGAATCAAAATTACATAAAGACGCACATTTCACAGGTTCTTCTTGTCTATATATTGCATCCTAAAAATTCATTCTGTCTGTTTCCAAATTCATAAAAATTGGCAGATTTCAGAGAAGTCGCGGGTATTATTGTTACATTCAGTCTTCCTGAAGGAAAATTCTGTTTTCAGCTTATTATTATTTCTGGTATTAAGAGTTTATGGAATTGTTTGCAAAGTTTCAATAGGAAATCTGATAGTCGGTGGATTTCACAATAAATACATGATGACAAACAGTTGGAAACTGCAAAATTGGAATATTTACAAATTTCTTCTGAATTTAACAGATATTTTTAATTATCTTTTTTTCGATAAAACGAGTTAGAAAAAAATACAATTCTACCTAACAGTGAAGTTGTTGCAATATTAATAGCTCACTTTGAGTAATTGAAGTTGATGATTTGCATAACTAATTTATACGCGAAACTTTAAGTATTTGCCCTCCTGCCGGAAAATAATTTACATAGCTGTTGAAAAGTTTTGAGTTATTTCGCGCTTACTACTTACAATAAGATTATTTACATATTTGTTAGAAAGAATTCTATACGGAATAACTTTATCTGTTCGTGCTATACACTTTTTGCATCTTGAAAATTAGTTTTCTTTATTTTCCGCCTTCAAATTAAGTACTGAGGAAACAATTTTCAAATCATGAAAATGTAGAAGACTCACTCACCCATCAATGCTTTCAGTATAAATTGTTTGTTAAGATGAAAATAAGAAATTTGTCTAAATAATGGACAGTTTTTGAAAATAGTTCTTTGTTTCAGTAAAATTTCACCAAGATAGAACAGAAATTTTATGTTCAGTTATAACAAGAGCGGTTTGTTTCATACAAACCGTCATGTTCAATAAAGAGTTGGCATTCTCTACTGTTTTTATGCAATTGTGAAATTTTCACACTAACTAGGTGTTACGCGGAGAATGCAAATGGACACATGCATACTCTCCAGTTGTACTGCTACTGATAATAAACGTGATATGATGACAGCTATTTTAAAGTTTCCAAGGGAACAATTTTGATAATCTTACAACTATTGTGTGTTAACAATACATCTACCACAGCCCTTATCACTAGCATCTAATATTAAAGTTTGCAAATAATGAAATTCAATGTAAATCGGAACAAGTAATTTGAAATTCGAATGCAGTACGAAAATGGAACTAACTGGTAAACTAGTGTAGGATATCAGACTCTAGTAAGCCGATTAAATTAGTTTAGGAGTACATACATATATGGAAAGACACACACAGAAAGAGAGAGAGATGACTGAGAGGTATCACTATTGGTTTGAGGTCTATTGTGATGGAGAGCGCACTCAGAACCGATCTGTTATGTCAGCGTCTTCTTAGATTCACTTTAATCCTTGGTAGGAGATTTTCCTCCGGCTCATGTTGAAGGCACACAAAAGAAGTTGTTGTGAAATTATCTCTCTTTATATAAATCTGCTACGAACATAAAGCGGGCTCTGAAATCTGCAATTTTAGTAGTAAAAATAAGCCAGACATTGAAATTTCAATTTATATTAAAATATTCCATTCTGAAAATTTCAGCAAGAATTATGTTAAAATTACATCATCAGATATAGAAATATTCAAATAACAAACCAACTAATTCAATCCATTTCCAAATTATTAACAATACGAATAATTCAAATACAAGTTCTTTGATCATCTACAATAGGAAATATTAATGGAGAACTTCATATTTCAATTGTAATCATCTACAATAAATGATTATAATGGTAAGGACCAAAATGGGTATCCATCTAAAACGTCCTGTCTTGTAAATGACGCCCTAGAAACTGACTCGACAAATTTCCTAAGATAGGGATGATGGCAAGATGCTAGCCCATCACGCTTAACCTAGTCCATCTTTTATCCAAGTTGATCCTTTGGTGTCTACGTGCACAGTAAAGATAACAATTCATATTTAAGCAAATCTGAAAGTTTTCAACAAGAACTAAAGGACAGATATGACTTATGAAATAAATAAAATGATAATCTCTTTGTAATTAATTACAGGATACTAACATTTTCAGGATGTAGTCATTTCAACTGACAATAAGACAATGTAATACACTCAAAACTCCAACTGGAGTAAATTAATTTATTATAGTTATAATAGCACAATTCCTTTGACAATTACTCATCATCAATAATAATTACCTTCATAATCAATATTACATGAGCTGCTACGGAAACAACTTACAAACAAGACAACATAAATAATTCACTATTCGAATCTAGAGTGAATAATTAGAAATGCAGCATAATTAGAATAATAAAGCATTATTTATCTAAACTTAAACAGATAAAGTAATTATTCTTCAATAGAATCTGTAGTAATTCTATTATGGCGTGATGAAATATTTTGGACTACTTTTGACCAACTACCGGAAAATTCAGCTTAAATCATCAGCAATCCATCAAGACTAGACATTTTCTCCTGCCTTATCTATAATTGATTTCTTACGTATGGAATTTTCAATTTCTCCATCCCACACTAAATAACGAAAATCCGAAAACGATAAAATTCGATTAGTTATTCCACAAATCAATTATCGAATTCAATATCCATCGAATAGTTTTTCAGGTAAAAAAAATGTTCAATTTCTGTAAATGACATTTATGGGAAATTAAAAAATTTGTCGATCTTGAATGTTTGATATGGGCGTGAAAGCTATTTAAGCACTATTGAAATATTAACTTCACTAAACTAAGGAAATGTTATCAATGTAGTAGAGGTCTGTAATTACATTAATGTCAATAACATTGTAAGATCGCTTACGTACTTTAACATTGTTAAAACTACGACAGTCCATTATCACAAGATCTTGGTAATAAGTTAATGAAGTACTTACATCAACAAATTTAACTCAATTTACAATTTTTATTTTTATTTAGAATTTTCATTGATGGTACACATATACTAGTAGTGTCTCTAAAATTTTCCGAAATTAATTCGCTGAAACTAGCGATGTTTCCAAACCATCAGTTCAACTATAAACTCCCTATCGGAAAATGGCGATAATAATTTTACTAACGTATATATAATCTCATTACAATTCAGTAAAGCATAAAAGTTTATTTGAATGAAACAAGTTACCAATCGTAAAATAATTCTGATGCATTCTAAAACAGATTAATGCCCACTATTCCATAATATACCGGAAATTTGTAGAAATTATTCCGGGAAACCTATTGAGCTTCCTGTTGGAGGAACACGTATTGATTAGAAATTATATCAAAACAACATTCAACCTGTTTTTTCTTTTTGGATAAAGATCATTATGGAAATGTGTATTCGCTACAAATCTTTCGAAATTAAATTAACAAACGCTTCTCGATGAAAAAAACGGCTTACTATAATGAGTACGGGTAAATTGAGATAGATTTTTGTTATATAATTTTAAAGTCTCGCTTGTGCTTTCAGAGAACATCTTAAAATAAATATACTTTCACCCGTCGACTATATAATTTATTACAACAGCACATTCATGGTTATAACATAAATTCGATTTTTGTTTTACAACTGCTTTATAAACACGAAACCCACAAAAAACATAAAAATATCTTTATCCAATATTAGAAAGAATGTAAATAATTGATATATTTTTATGTTAATATATTGGTGTCTTTCTCTCTCTCATTTTATATCAGATGTGGCTGCAACAAATTGAAAAAGTTTCGTTATAAAATGATAACTGTCTTTTGGTTCGTTGAATACAAAAGATCACCAAACTATATAGAATTAAGATTGATTAAGGACGAGAATCGTATAACAGTGTAAGAAACGATATTTGTGTTGGAAACAAATGGTTGTTGCCACTAGCTTCACCAACACTGATCCATATTGGCTAGACCGCCCCCAGGGATCTTTCCTGGTATTTGCTATATCATGTGTCAAGTCTTGTAGATTGCCCATCACAGTACAACAAACACGAAGTAAAAATGTAATTTTTCTATAAAATCGACTTTTTCTTTTAACTAATGGTGTTGTCGACATTCAGGTGATAAAATTCGTTTTTTTTTTTTAAGAAAAATGTGTTTAATGACAAAATTTATTGTTGATATGGTAATGTAAAGTAAAATCAATAAAACGATGATGTTGATTGAAGCAGTGTCTTGTTTCTTGTTTGATCAACAACATTTCCATTAAGATACACGATCTACATCAATTACCCTCATTAGAAAGCTAGCCGTTAATTTTCTTAGTTCCTTCCCTTATTCACTTACGTACGATAAAAGCATATCCGCAGTACACACGTTAACAATAATGCTAACGATATGATTAAATTCAATGGTAAAACATTCTATACCGTACTTTAAGCTTTACCTAAACCCCTCTATGAAACAATAAGGTGTTTTTAATTGAAAAATTCAGGTTATTCTAGCAAAATAACGCAATTTTTCATTACAGACTCAAGTATTGTTTATTGTTCTTTACAGTGTCTTTTGTATTTACATATAATTTCAAAAACATTAAATACTTGTTAAAAGTTGCTCGAGCTTAATAATTTTTCAAGTACTTCAGCAGCAATATGAAAAACAAACAACTGTGTATATTATCAGATAAAAACAGAGTATTGAAAAAAAATGTAATAACGACTGTTTTTGTCATTAATCAGTTAAAGTTTTCTTATTTCATTCTTTCTTATACATTTTACAAAAGTATTGTATTTTCAATTCCACTACTCCACTGTGTCTGAAGTATTTAAATCTCTTTCAGCACTCATTAGATCTAAAATATTGAACTTCATATTTAATCTGACTACAAATGGATATGAAATAAAATTTAAATTGTATTCATAACAATAAATAGAAAGAAACAAAGAAAAATCGGTTTGTATCTTTGCCAAATATTACATTTAGAAAGAAACTATTCGACTGTGTAATGTAATAGATTCGAATTTGGGTTAAAAAGACAATGTTGTTTTGTATAAATAGTAATGCTCTCAAGACTACAAGAATGCGGTTAATGTGTTATGAGAGCAGACTTTAGGATATTATAACAGTTTGTTGTGTAAATTAGAAACGACATTCCGGTAGTAAGGCTGTCATAATCCGGGGAACAGTTGACAAATGCCCTTTTGAGGCTAAGTTCCTAGAATAGTCTTCTAAGCCATTGCACAATCATAGCTATTTGACTTTAGATTCGCTATTTAACCACATAACTTTTCAAACTGAAAATTTTCTATTAATTTCAGATCTCTATAAATATTCATCAATCAACAATATTCAACTGACTGTAATAAAAACACAATGACACCATTGTCAACTGAATACAGTTCTTCATTTTATACAGACTCAATTACATAGATGGTGGACAGTATATGACAGTAGCGATAAGCACTGTCCAACAATACAGCGAAATATTTCATTCGCTACGTTTCACTAGTTATTATTATTTTTTTCTAACGAGTTATGAACAAACAAAAAACCCCAACCGTAAGCGACTTTTGTAGTGAACAATTCAACCACTATGAAGTTGATAATAAATCAGAGTACAATAATTCTGTGTTTCTACTGAATTGTTATTGGGCATTTTGTAAATTAAAAAAAATTAAATTACATTGAAAATCTTCCAGGCTTAGTAGTGGAACATAGGCGGTTCGGTATGAAAAATTCTTATGCCTATATTGCGTGTTTTTCTCGTTTAAAAGTCCTACTGTTCTACAGTCTATTAAATTGTGCTGTAGATCAAATGAAACAAAACAAAAAAAAAGAAAAACGGTAAAAGAATGGGAATGTAACGTTTATTGTGGAATAATAAATTTAATGGGAGATTTCGCGACCATTGCACATGCTCTCGAAATAAATAATTCACAAACAAATTGTGGCAGAACATAAATATCTGTGAAAATGTTAAAGTTTAAACGATAACATACTAGAAATTCGTAAAGCATCTCCTAAAGATTCTAAGCATACAAAGTACTGGTTTGGTTTACACAAACATGTAAGTTGGTGTAATATTTGACTCTTAAATTATAATCTATAGAATTGTAGAAAACCCTTAGTAGTTGATATGAAAATTGTTACTTTATCATCTAATTTGAATATCAACTTTACGTGTAAATGTAACAAATCACCAAATGTAGGGTTTAATGTTTTTAATGAGTAAATTAGTGAAAACATAGCGTATTACTATTTTAACCTTTATGGTTTGCTTTTAGTATATGCGATCTTTATCAACTACCCTTACAATATGCGACCATTGATTGTTATTAATTACTCTCTACATAGAGACCAAATGTTGTTAATCTCCAAGGTTTATAATGAGCCTCATTTCACTAATGAATGTGTGAAATTTCAGTGTTTGTGTAGAAAAAGTAGCGCCTTATACTATTTGCACAAATTACAATATTCACCATAGTTATTGATTGAATATTCAATTTGTTTCTTTTGAATATTTCATTCAAGTACCTACCTATGTTGATAATAAAAGAAAAACCAAAAGGACAAATATATGCAAATCTTCAAAATAGAGTTGTGAAGAGAGTGTGTGGCAAACTTCAAACTGTGAAGAAAATGCCAAAAATGGAAAATGACAAGTTGAATAAATTCAACAAAACGAACAAGAGGGTGGAGACAGAAAAAAACACAAACGACAGAGAGTAGATTATGCATAAAAACACCTACCCAGCCTTATAGACGAAAATAAAAAAAAAATAAGCAGGAAAACCGAATTGAACAAAAAATCAGAATAATAGAAGCAACCAGAATTTCCGTTTGTCTCGTCAAAAAGTATCTCAAATTTGTTCAATTTTCATACGAAATAATTTAAGAAAACGTACAAAATTGAATTGGCAACGACTCACATTGTTTGGTAATTAATTGGGAAACAATGCAATTACAATATTTTACATTTAATTTAATTATTATTAGTTTGTCATTATAAATATGCACGCAATGTCAACTATTAATTTCCAGACTGAAAGGCCAACCATTTCATTTTATTATTCTCTCGAAAACATGTATTAAATTAAATTTCTAATTAGATTTATTCAACCGCATATCTGTTTTATATTTTAAATTTCCACAAATGTTTGTGTGTTAACTCCCAAAAGTCATAACTTTTAATTTCATCTCTTTGCATCTACTAGGAAGGTATTTATCATATTATTCAAGATGACCACAGTGGGTAGAGAACAAATCAACAAATATGCCCCCAATAACCGACAAAATTTCGAAATATCCCAATAGGCTTACAAAGAAAAGCGCCACACTGATAACAGAACCAACAAGCGTTTTACAATTTAACATAATGTGGAAATCTTGTTTTAAATGTTGTAAATAAATCTACAGTTTTACATTTCAAGACAATGTTAATGATTCTTTA
>JAZBGY010001485.1:0-21054 GCA_037414755.1 Lydus trimaculatus | reverse complement strand
AACGACTTTTTCCTGTTCGAGTACTCGAACGGCTGTTCAGAACAGTTTTAAAACACACCAAAAAAAGCTGCACAAATCGTTTTTTAAATGCTCTTAACTCCAGTGCGTCTAGTCTGCACTGACAACTTTTTGACGTACAGCGATCAGATTCGGTATATGCACCCAGTGTCAGGGGTCGGACACTCAATGCTTTAGTATAGGAGATAAATTTGACTTGAAATTTGGCGTTTCGAGGCCTTTTTCGTTACCAACCTAACAGTTATACTCTAGTTTTATGTTACGTTAAACGCTGTAAAAATGGCAATATGAGATGAGAATAAGGTTTTCTATTATCAAATAGCAGATATTCAGCCCTATGCTGTATCATTCATGTTAAACTTAACGTACACATTATGTAGCTCACACGTTATTTTGCTGAATTTGGTATGCTGTATCAAGTTTGATGTTACTACGCATACCTAACCACGGTATCTTAAAACGTTATCTACCAACTTAACGTCTCTGAAATAACACTGACATTTAACATGGCGTTATGGAATAACGTAATGTTATTTATTGAAAACTATGAAAAACAGATTACAGAAATGCATTCTTGAGCAATATTACTGTTAGCATTGGTCGCAAATACCGTATAAACGTAATTATAGTTCAAATAAATGGACAACAAAATTTTGGATTACCAGCGAAAGTGAGGTTATGAGAGTATTTCATAGAAATGATGAAAAAATAAGAAGACGTGATTTCAGCAAAAATTTTCGATTAACAAAGAAGACAACAAGAAATTTAACAACAATTGCAAGCAGCATTGGTAATCTACTTGAAATAAATTAAATTTCTTTCTTTATCCATAGGGCGCACACATATTTTTAAATTACTAGTCCTATTTTTACATTTATACCCCAGAAACTCTTTAAAGAAGTTTTGTATTCAAAGTTTGTTACATACAAATTTCACATGCCTACATTACAAAATTCTGGAAAATCTTTAGTGGTTCCAAAAGATTTGAAATATTCTAATTTTGCCGCCAATACAGGCGTGATACCACGTTATACCATCCCAATTCCAACTCTCTCTCTAACTAATATGTATTCTGTATAGCATCACCTCGCTTTAGCAAGACAATACCATGCTGTGCGCACTCAAGGGTGATAAGAATTTCTCATGTTAGTTCGTTCTAATGTCGTAGTTGGCGCTAGTTGTACCGATATTTTATATTTGTACGGTAAATGGTACATATTGTGTCCTATATTACCGACACTAACTGACAACTAACATTTGTTTAGCCGTTGAGCAACGTGCTATATAAGTATTGTTTTCCTTTGTTTTTGTTTTCGTTTTTTTGTTTTCTGTGAAAATGCCGTTTCGGTCTTGTGTTAAATTGTATTTTTTTATTTATACGTGGTTGTCAAATATTAATTCAATCCTTAAAGGACTTTCCAGAAAATCGGGAAGGACGTTATTAAACAGCAGGCTCTCAAACTGTATAGTAAAATGAGGTTGCAAAAGAGACTGCAATAATTTCCTTGATTAATGATAATTTTCAAATTTTAAGTTATTGAAAAATTTCCTTCATTTATTTTTATTTATGTATATATTTATTTCCGCCGTTCTTGTTCCTGTTTGTGATGCATGTCTGAAGGATTATTGTTAAAACATTTTTATTATTAATTTTATTGTATATATGTATACAGAGCTGGCAAGGTCCATGGACCCATTGCAGAGAGACACGCAAATACGCCTCCTAATGGCTTTTATGAAAGTTAAAGTGAGATAGAGTAGACAAGGCATTGTAGTGGGAGAATATTTTGCATCGAGAGACTATCCTATTCCTCTTATCACTACTAACAATAGTCCGCCTCTAGATCCACAAATCATGCTGCTTCGATGCATGTTAGGTCAACAAATGTATCATAGAACATTCGATGCCTTTGTCTGATTCATGTCGATGATGGGAGACAACTACTAGCCCCATACCATTTTTCAACGGATCAGACAAAGACGGTAACATGTCCGATAGAATTAAAACAATAGAGTAAATAATGATTGTTATACAAGTAATCCAAACAGTTTGGCGGTTGTGTAGTTAGCGCAGTCGGTTAGGATTGGATTTCTACCACCGATATCCGTGGTTCAAGACCCACTCGTGACGGAAGTCTTTTTTTCTTTCTAAATTGTTTTCCATTTAATTAATTTATTTATTTTATTTTTTGGAATATTTCATTGAGACACAAAGTATG
This sequence comes from Lydus trimaculatus, assembly GCA_037414755.1. Lineage (NCBI taxonomy): Eukaryota > Metazoa > Arthropoda > Insecta > Coleoptera > Meloidae > Lydus > Lydus trimaculatus. Next base: position 18,817 of record JAZBGY010001485.1, on the reverse strand, counting down.
GAATATTATTATTAAATCAAAAAATTAAACTTATAACAATTATGAATTAATATTTATTGTTTAACAACAAATTATAAAATTCGAATGGTAACATGTAATCTAAAAATAATAACAAAAGCATGAAAAAACAATACAATACAGTGAATCCTGTTGATAAGAACTTTGCACTAAAGAACAGCATACCTTGTTTATCTCAGTTGTTTTTAGGAAAAAAAACAAAGTATTGTATTTCAGCTATTTTTCACTTACTTACTGCTTGTTATTTTGTTATTATCATCATAGAAATTCATGTCCCAAAAACGGTTTAAATCATATTGATGCTACTAATTACAATATGTCAATGTTATTTGATTTTGTATAATTATTATAAGGAAGCCCTAGTTATCAGGCTGAACAAATCCTTTTCGTAATTATTGTTTATCATTATTTATTGATTTCTTTAAATAATTCACTGTATTGTATTCCATATTTTTAGTCTCAATGAAATATTCCAAAAAATAAAATAAATAAATTAATTAAATGGAAAACAATTTAGAAAGAAAAAAAGACTTCCGTCACGAGTGGGTCTTGAACCACGGATATCGGTGGTAGAAATCCAATCCTAACCGACTGCGCTAACTGTATAACCGCCAAACTGTTTGTATTACTTGTATAACAATCATTATTTACTCTATTGTTTTAATTCTATCGGACATGTTACCGTCTTTGTCTGATCCGTTGAAAAATGGTATGGGGCTAGTAGTTGTCTCCCATCATCGACATGAATCAAACAAAGACATCGAATGTTCTATGATACATTTGTGGACCTAAAATGCATCGAAGCAGCATGATTTGTGGATCTAGAGGCGGACTATTGTTAGTAGTGTTAAGAGGAGTGGGATAGTCTCTCGATGCAAAATATTCTCCCACTACAATGCCTTGTCTACTCTATCTCACTTTAACTTTTATAAAAGCCATAAGGAGGCGTATTTGCGTGTCTCTCTGCAATGGGTCCATGGACCTTGCCAGCTCTGTATACATTTTAATGTTATTTATTCTTAGCTAATAAACGTATTTATTTTTCATAGTCCTTATTGATACAATACAATGCATGTTTATTTTAAGGAAAAGCATATTGAACTGATTAATAATACCATATAATACTCAACAAATTTCAGAGGGCAGTTTCATATTAAGGAGGTTCGAGCGAATCTATAGGAAAAATCGTTTTCCAACTTTGAGATTTGAAATTTGGTAGGTATCACAATGAATACTTGATTGAACCATTCTCAAAATTTAAAAACGATTCACCGTCTAGTTTCTTAGAAAAATGCCTCTAAAGATGACATTTTCCAAAGCTCTTATACACAGGCTCTTATGGGAGCAAAGTATTCACTGTGCCTTTTTCTAATTTTTTCGCCATTAACCGCCCAACTTTGAAGAATTAAAAACCGACTATGATAAACTTGAATATCTAGCGAACATTATTACACCTTCAAAACATGCGGTTACCGATCAAACTACTTAAATAATTGAAGTTAAATTTTTGTTTTGTAATTGTGAGTAATGACAGAAAAACACTTTACCGAACGTTTGGCAACGTCGCACGGACAATTGAGAGGGTAAAAAGAAGATGGAGAAACAGTTAGAAAGAGAAGCATAATACTCCTTCATATACAAGCACAACAGCGGTGTTGCCACATCTTTTAATCATCCCACATTAGTCAAAAGTAACCAAGTCCTTTCATTACTTTTTTTTGATAAATAAATATCAATTATCAAATTTTTAAGTTGATTATTTCATTATAATTAAAATAATGAATTTTCATTACAATTTTAAGAATAAAGAATACAAATAAATTCAAACACTACTTTGACTAAATAGTTTCGCTCGAACCTCCTTAAAGTAGAAGTTCAATTGTACTGCAAGGGGAGCAAGTTCTTCCTGATTGATCATTAAGAATTTCTCCCGCTTGTAATGCAATTGATCTTCAACTTCACTGTGAAAGAAATCTTACCTAAAAATTGAATTCGGCGCCTTACCTTCCTCCTTCCTCTCCACCTCTCTAAAAGCGTTTCCAGCGCTTCAGGCGACATTATGTATGAAACAATGAAATTTCGTAAATATCCGAGAGTTGCCGATCTATATATATCTTTTATCTATGGACAATACTTACTTCCTTTTTAACAGTTCGCTTTTAACGTATACCATAACGGGGATGTCAAAAGAATGATACAGCATGCGGGGTTTCGACTAGGACGTTATGAACTCTGTTATTCTCAAACGTTAAATCCGACTAACCAGAGCCTGATATTTATAACGTGTATGATACAACATAGGGCTGATTATAATGAAATCACTATCTTTAACCACTGTCTGTAATTTATTCGGTTATATTTATCAATATTTATATTTAAAATCTGTTATGTTGGTAATAGAAAAGGCCTCAAAACTTTGACAAAAAAAAAGGCATGGTGGGGGTAAAGTGTCCGACGCCTGCCCAGTGTAATTAAAAAACACGCCTTTTGTCTGGTCCCTTTAAACACAGTATGGGGCTAGTGCATGGTTGCCATCATAGGCATAAAACAGCATGTTCACTGAATCTAGAGGATCGGGTATTCTTAGTGATTAAAAGAGTAGGGAGTCCCGATGCAAAATATTCTACCACTTAACCGTTCTGTCGACTTTATCGCACGTTAATTTTTATAAAGGCCGTAAGAATATGTATTTGTGTGCCTTTCTGTTACGGGGTTAAAGGCTTTATAAAAGTTAAAGCAAGATAGGATAAATAGGGCTTTGAAATGGGAGAATGTTTTGTATCAAGACTGACCTATTCTAATTACCACTACTAACAATAACCCAGCTTCTAGATCCAATAAATCTATGATGGTGAAACAAGTGCTATCTGTACCCATAGCGGTTTTTCAACAGAGCAGACCTTAGACCATGCAATGCCGCCGGCTCCACCGTAATGGACTGCTCATTTTTAACAAAAACGCTCGCCGACATTGTAAGAGAGGGAAATATTGTTTGTCTTTTAGGTTAGCGGAAGTTGATACTGCGCATGTAAGTGGAATAGTAACTGTGGTTTATTGCTACATTGCGCAATATATATATTTGTTGTCGTTCCCGGGAATAACTGAACATAGTTGGAATGCAAAATTTAATACATGAACAGAAATACGTAGCAACATTGATGAAATATTCAAAGCTCACATATCCCGTCCCCATAGATAACTTAAATAGAATGAAATCTCCCTAGATTTAGGGGAACCTGTGTTTTTGGCTCCATCTAGCGACAAAAATATAGTGGAAGAACTTTTAAGCGGCAAGTTCAAATCAAACCATATCGACCACAATTGAATTTAGTTATCAGATGCATAAACTAAAGAGATGTAATTGCAATTTGCCCATTCGATCTTCAGTTTCCAATGGGGAACGTTACAATTACAAAAATTTAGCTGATGCACTGGTCGATATATTGGATATTTCGTGTATTTCTTGAATTGTAGTATATGTACTTTGTCTTGGTAAAAAAATAAATGTTTTATTAAAATAAAAAGATTGGATTTAAAATTAGGAAAATATTATGGAAAAGGAAGTCAACTATCTGTGTTGACTCTTCCATAAACAAAAAATTCAACATAAAAAAAAAGCAGTTTTTATTTTATATGTTGATTTTCTGTTTGATTTACAATATTTGTCTATGACATTACTGTCTAATTCTCAACTGTTAGTCTATAATTGGCTGAAAGCGCCACCTGGTGGACATCATGGTTTGGAAGAACTTCCAAAAACGCGGTTTCATTTTCCCAAGTATAGAGTTTACAGACCCTGCCGTCACCGTCCAATTGACAGTTGAAATTTCGTTGACAATTTCTTGATAATTTCGTTAATAATAAAAAAAATAATTTCGTGTTTACATACCGATGAAGTTGTACTTATTATTAAATTAAACTAATTTGAATTTACAACTTTTTACAGAAATCAACCAAGCCACAACACTTTATAACTGAGCAACAAACAAAATAACAGTTGTTTCTATTTTTGAATGAGATTAAAAAATTTCACAGCATCCGAGGGGTAATTCTATTTTGCAAATTAAAAAAAAACTAAGTCAAAGTATAGTTTGTCCCATGACATAAGAGATGCAGTAAAATAATAAAAATTAATATACAATAGATACAGAAGCAAGGACTTGGATGGAAATGGTGAAATATTGCCACCATAAATAAATATTTAAAATTTGTCATGACCACAAACTGCACAGATGTTTTTTTTAGAAACATAGGAAAGGGTCGATCTTCCCCAAAAGCAGGTAGTGCTTGAGTATTGGTCTTGTTTAAAGTAAAGCGAATATTAAAAGAATAATAATTTTAAATCTTTATTTATAGTGGCAATATTTCACCATTTCCATCAAGTCCTTCCTTCTGTATCTATTGTGAACTAATTTTTATTATTTTACGGCATCTCTTAAGTCATGGGACAAACTATAAAAGATAAATTATTTATGAAACATAAGTTATTGCACTTTTGGCAATTGTTAATAACTGTTGTTATTCATTTATTTATTTATTTGTTCATTCGGTTATTTATTAATTTATTTATTTTTATTGATGTGAATAGTTTGTTTTTAAGATTACTTATAACAATTATTATTGTTAATTGTTCAATAGAGGGGGTGTCCTCCCCACTCCAAAGCTACCCTTAGTTTAGTTATTTTTTGTAAAATAAAGTAGTTCGTAACCAACCATTCGAATAAAAGGAAGTAAATAAAAAGGTCCTTCGAGAATTATTTTTGATACCTTGCTACACGCAACAATTATGTTCTGCAAAAAGCCGTCCAAATATGCTTATGTGTTTAGAAACCACTTGTCGTCTTGATTCGTCTGATCTGTAATCTGTAAGAAGTATAACTGCGATTGTCATTTACGTTCAATATCATACAAACATTTCAAGAAATTATTCGTAGGAAAAGCCGCCACAGTTTATATTCCACAGTGGGCTTGCGCATAAACTGTTTCCGCTATATGGAAGTTGGCGAACTTTCTGCACATAGGTGGGTATTGGGTATACGAAAGGGCAGTCCATTAGGCAAAGCCGGCCAACTGTATGGTCTAATGATCAGACAAAGAATGTATTTTAGAAATAATCGACATACATCAGAGAAAGATATCAATCAGAATCTAGATCGATTTACATCTAGAGGTGGGATATTGTTATTTAATAATAATAAGAAAACTGGGGTATGGTGAGGCAGTTTTTATATTATCTTATTATCTTTATTTATGCTAGCTTACTTTAACTTGATTGGCCAGCTATGTATGTTTATTGTTTTCTCTTGTATATATTTTTTTGGAATGATTTAGGTTCTTTATAACTTAATTTTGTAACAAATTCATTTTCAAATTATGTCAAAAAAGACTGACAGTAGTAACCGTATCAATTAATATTAATAAATAGAGATTGATAAAGTTCTGCACCAAGCTGATGTTTTCATTGAACGTTTTTTCAAGCTGATTTATGCTGCCAACTATGGGAAATAAAATACACACGGGACACACAAATTTGCGGTGGCGTGTAGCCCAGTGTAGACAGAACCCGCAAAAAAAAATGTCCTGAGAAATAATTTAATACAAAAATTATGAACTTGGTACGGAGCTTTATCACCACCCTGAATAGATGACAGGCATTTGTAATCTTGCTATAGTTTTAATTAATATTTTATACTTTGCAAACTCATTAAAGTTTTTCAGCATTTTCTATTTATAATACACAAATGACTTACCAGTTTTTCCATCGATAGTTAACAAATTTTTTAGACCACTTAAAACTGTATAAATTTCTAAGGCATCAAAAATGCTTTCAGTTCCTAAATAGCAAATACCACGTGATGTTGATGTAAGCGGGTCACGACTAATACAAACAGCTGATATTGTTTTAATTAACTTAGGAATAACTGTATTCAACACTGCGATAACTGAATCTTCAGTCGTTAACACATCCAAGTTCCTAATCATTATTGCTATGAATAAAAATAAAAATAACAATAAAAATAATAATAATAAATTTAAAAAAAAATACACTAATTTATATAAAAATATTAATATACTTTCAGTGACATAGTGACAAGTTTCATCGCTCCCACTTCCACCTGCTTGACTTTCCATAAACGAGGCATTGCATTTAAAACAACTATTCCTTCTTTTGAAATTGAGGGCACTACACTGAAATTATTAATGAAAATTTTGGTTATATGTACAGCAGAAAATTCAACCAATTTGTTTAACCAAATTACCCTTATGCAATGCCAATCACCTGATATTTTATTATGATCTTTTTTTATAGCGTACTGCATTGATACACGATATTGTTCCTGTAATGTTAAAACACCCTGCCAACAAAAATAAATTTAAATCAGAAAATCATTACTGGGTCAATGTTCTCTCCTCTCTCTTATAAAGAGACCTCACGCTCTAGACAATATGCAGGGTGAGCGGCTCAAGTGTCGCAATGATTCGAGATCTGCATTTTGCAGAGAAAGGACAGAAATAAAAGTTTTATGAGAACGTGTACCGTAACACCTCAGTGGTAAGTTAGTGCACTTAGAAAAACAACTGGTCGTTTTCCAATAGGAGAAACGATGTCAACTTTTATAAATATCGTCATAGTAGGGAGGCAGGCAATTAGTGCTATAAAATGTTCTCGATGTATGAAATTCAAAGATTATTATTTTTTCGTCAATTTCTTCAATTTGGCTCATAAGAAAAATAAAAAAAACTGTTAAGTGGGTCCATGTTCATTGTTGCTTATGCATCAGCTGTTCTCCATGTCAGCGTAGAAGTTCTTGAAACTTTTATTTCTGTCCTTTGTATTTTTTGTTAGCATAAAAATGAAAATAAAAATTATATTTATCAAATTAATTTTCTTATCTAGCTTGAAAAACATGTCTTTATACAACAATTCCTTCTGTAATGTAAAAATGTAAAATACCTGTTTTATATTAATCCACCGGACGGCCTCACGAAGTGTTGTGAACTCTACAAAAGCAAAACCTCTTGATATACCTAAACAGCACAATAGACACCAATGAAATTACTCGACCTTATAAGGTAAATTATGCCCAAAAAAATACAGCTCAAGGACAATTGTTAATAAAAATTATAACCAAAAGTTTATAAAATATTACTGTACCTTTTTTTCTAATAATACGAATGTCCTTTGGCATTAGACCACATTGGATAATATCTTGACGTATCTGAAGACAAACATACTTTAGTTATTACCAGTGTTATTATTTGGAGGTTGGCTTTTATATCCTAATATTTCAGATGTACTAGCTCCAATAATTGCCCCATTATTATTGCATTCTCTGTCAAAATTTTACATACAAGTATACATTTTCTGTTACATTTTCTATAGACTGTGTAAAATAATCAATCTGCATGTATTAAAATCTGCATCTATTAAAATTTAAGATTTTTGGCTTTACTAATCAATCTATATATTAATTAGTACTCTTAATGATAATCCATTATTCCTATCAACTTAACCACCTGTTACTACATATATAAATATATATTTTATAATTTATATTAGCACATTTGTTAGTATTAGTATCTGTTACTAAGACCAAAGTTGAAAATTACTCTGTGGGTCTATTTGTACAAAATGTACATACTTAGAATTCCCATCAGCATAATCTCTTTTACCTGTGTGATAATTTGGCCTCTACTTGGGCACTCGAGTTCCCGTCAGCGCAATATTTTTTATATGCACACAAACTCTCGTCAAGGATAAAAATATATGATTTGAAATAAATGTGATTTAGAATTGTGCGTTAAATTTAAACTAGTGGACACCTATCAAAACTCGATGTAATGAAAATTTTGTATTGAATATACAGAATGTGATCAAATGTATAGAATGTAATAAGCATGGTTACCACTCTACTTTACTTCGAAATATAGCATACAAAGATACGGTATTCTTATAAATATGATCTTGATGACACATCTATGACAAATCCATCACCCAAATCGGTTCTGTAGGAGAGGTAGCGGACTTACAAAACAAAACGCCTTGCGCTTTAAATATACTACGCTACGACTTTATAAAATGTATTTATTTCATTACAATTATACTGTACAATTTTAGCAATAATACAATTCGCACTATCTAAAACTTCTCTCCTAATGGCTCATCGGAACACCACACAAATCCAAATTCACGGCAATTCTCAATTGAAATTTGGAACAATTTCATACGAGTCAACTTTAGTTTACTCTTTAATATAGAGTATAGAACTGGGATATATGGTTAGCATATACATGAATATAAATTGACGGGAATTCGAGTCATGCATTACATTAAGAGAAATTTTCTTGACGACAATTCGACACTATTCCGATCATTATTACGATAAGATCTATCACTTGTTCTACGATCTTCTGATCTTCTTTCAGAACGGGAGCGTTTTCGTTTCGATCGATGATGTTTTCGTTTCGAACGAAGCTGTTTTTTTATCACATTTTGTATCACCATAATGTCCCCTGCGTTCTCTCAATGATGATGAACTACGTGAACGTCTCTTACGATCTGACGATTTTCTTTTATCTAAACAGTCGTGATGAACTATAAAAAGACATTTTGTCAGCTAAAAAGACCAATATTTCCAAAAATTTACAACCGATACAGAAATAATCTATTTGAAAATCGTGTCTAAAAGTTACTGTTATATAGTTCTTTACATTAACCTTTATAAACTAGCAAAATCATTTTTAAGACGTTTATACGTTTATATACGTACAAGTGTTCGTTGGCAATAGTGGGCAGATACATAAATGACTGTTGAGTGCAAAATGCGTGCAATAGTGAAATTGCTAAAAAGTGTTATTAGATGTATAATTCTGATTCTGTATCCTCAATTATTGTTTACATATACAACAAAAATATCTTACAAAATGATACAACAATTGGAATTTTTCATTTTTATATTCGAATTCTCAAGCAGTTAGTAATTTCTTTGTTAACTATTTACCATGAAAACCAATATAAATTGCTCTTTTTTCTTGAAAACAATTGTAGATTTTTGTGCCAGTTTTCCATGCATGGATAATGCAACAATATTAAATTTGAAATTTGAATTTCAAATTTGTTTGATAATAATTTTAATAACTTATATCAATTAATTATTATTTTTGCAAATTTTTTAAAAACACAATATTTTTGATTGCTGAAGATGGTCTAAAAAAAGGCCGAAACTAGTCTAATAATTAATAAATAATTCCTTGAAATTGAACAATTTTTTATATTAATTTAATTTTATTATTGTTTCTTGGTATGTTAAATCTATTCGATACACAGTGTTTTCCTGACCCAGCTGTTTTAAATAAGCATCCGTAAGTGTTGTCAATCGCGTCATGATGGCACAAGTATATCTGTGGGCGCTTTTAGCGTCAAACAGAACGGCATTTAAGACGCATTACGCGCTTAAAGTACTACTTTGTCACGTTTTTCGTATCACACGGGCGTGCCAGCAAGCGTCCAGTGGCTTGTGGTGGGTTGGATGAAGTTGATCACGTGACGAGTGGCAAGAGGAGCGCAATTCAATAACCAACACGTATTAAGGCTCCTGGATACTCAAACGAAAAACCAAATTCCGTCAGAAGAGTCTTCTATCCATTCTTTTTGAATGAGAAATTCCCTGACACTTCTGAAAATAACAAAATGTCAAAAAATCAGATGGGCTTCTAGACATGGTTACTATAGAGATTTTCAAAAAAACAGTTATGAAAAGTACTACATTACATAACTAGTTATGTAATATTTCTTATTACGTAACTGTTTTTCGTAACCGTGGTGAAAAAGGGGACTTCTTTTCATAGCGTCAAAAGTTGACGTGAAGTCGACTTTTCATGTCAGAATTAGATAAAAAGTATTTTCTGCCCTGACAGCTGTCGAACGTGCTCAAGGGACATGTTTTTGGCGATAATACTTATTTATGACTTGTTGGATGGAGTACAATAAACAAGCAGTAAAAATTTTTGGAAACTTTGATGCAGAATTTTGAAATAAACATTTTTCGTCTATATTTTTCAATCGTATTCCTCTAAAGATGTGAAATCAGTAACGTGATTTTGCTTTTTATTTCAATATTGCCGACCATTGAAATAAAAAAAAAATCATTTTTTACCTTTTATTTAAGCAATTATAGGAGAAACTCAAATGATAATTCCTAAATCTTTTTAGCTACATGCATGCATAAAGTTTGATCCATCTTTTTATGGAAAACAAGTATAAAAGTAAGCTTGATATCAAAAAATACGATTATCATTATAAAAATTGGGGGACTGTATCATATACATTAGTAGGCAAAACATATAAATATCCAATAAAAAAAAATGTTATATTAGAAAACCGTGAATCCATATTCTAATATTTTATCAATAAATGAAAACAAATAAATAATAACAAACTCAAAAAACCACAAATTAATTATTTAACAATCCTAGGTATAATAGCTATTTCGAACATAAGTTCAAATGTTATGAAAGACAAATTTCATTATTTGAATTTGTAAATATTTTAATATTATTTTGTGTTCTTCTTATCTTTTATAACAACTTTTAGGGTATCTGATGATGAACTTATGTTCGAAATAGCTATTATACCTAGTACTGTTAAATAATGAATTTGTGGTTTTTTGATTTTGAGTTTGTTATTATTTATTTGTTTTCATTTATCAAAAATTGTTTCATTTTTTCAACATTATTAGACGGATATTCAAAAGTATGGTAATATTTTCAAGAAAATGGCTTATTTTCAGAGAAATGCCGAAATAATAATCCTACTATCCTTTAAAAAGGTGACTTGATAAGAATAACGGTAAGATTCTTTGGGCGAACTTTCTGCAGGTATACAAAGGACTGTTTCTACCTATAATGTATTCATTATATTGTTTCTAGAAAAACAATTGTTGCTAGAATTTTAGATATTCCTACAATTTTGATACACTAGGTATGCATAGAAAATCAGGGCAACACCACCACCTAAATAAACCGCCATACGCCATATATAAATGTATTTATACTTTATTCAGAGATAAGTGGCATTGACATAACATAACTTTATTCACGCTTCATTGATTTTATAACTGAACCCGAATAAAACAATTATCAAATAACCTAATGGTCAGAGTTTTCCAGGTCCGTATTGAAAAGAATTAATACAAGAAATAATACAATTTTCAAATTTTGTGAGATATTCTATTTTCAATATTTATTTTCATAAATAAATACGGTGTATTTTATCTGACTGACGAATTTTATATTTCAAAATACACTTATACAGTTGTCAATGATTTTAATAAAGCGCCTCAAATATGCCAGTACGGTCCCTAATTCTACCTGCCTATCAGGTAAATAAATCTCAATATCTGTCCCTTTACGGACATCGGTAGTAAGTACTCGCCCCAGGCAAGCCAAATATATCTGAAGAAACTATAGAATAATGCCCATACTTTCGAATGCGAAAATTGGAAAAAGCACTTGGATGTCGAATTGTTGTAAAATTGTAGTTATTATTGTCCAAACTTCAGTTGTAAACACTGGTGCACACGAATTCCGGTTCACATAAAGTCTTTTACCTGAGAACTTGGGTCCGTTAATCCTATACTCGAATTCCGGTCGAGGTAAAAATTGGCCTCTAGGACGACACCCGAATTCATGATCTTTTTCACCCGCACACAAATTCCCGTCGACATTAAAAATACATGATCATAAAATTATAAAATTAAAATATATAAATGTTCTATTTCAAGGAAAATTATTTATTTTTGAACTAGTTTCGGACTTATTTTAGACCATCATCAGCAAACTACAAATTATTAAATTAATCAAATTAAATATACATAATTAACATAAAAATAACAAACTAAATAAATATTGTTTTCTATTTTGCGTCTATTGTGCGGTACCCGACAATGATAATTAGCTATACGATACCTAGGTAAAATGGGTACATAAAGACGCCAGGTACCTGAAGTGATTAAGTCCTCTAGACCGGAATTCGGGTTATGGATTTTATCAATAAAAATTTTCTCGACCGGAATTCGAGTGCGTCCGTAAACACATTGCAATTTTATTTTTGTGTGAGCAGTTTTTGGGGATTTCTAAGCAGAATTATCGTAATTATTAAATTTTATTACGGCATAGATAAATGGGTCGGATTTTTGTTTGGTTACCTAATTTTTATAGGTATAGAACATTCCTAACTTTAATTTTGAGAAGTTAGATATTCTTTTCTTTATGAATTGTAACTTGATTTCAAAGGGATGTTACCGGAATCAATTGATTCGCGACATAAACGGGGTTAGCGCTTACGGACGATTTTCAAAAAGGATCTGTTAATTTTAGGTTTTTGCATGTAGTCATTTTCTATTAATTGTAGATTGTAGTACGTAGTTATTGGATTAGACCTACCGGGGATACCACTTAAAAAAAAAGCGCCTTTACTTTAGGTGGTGTGGAAAAAAGTACATTCAAAAATTGTTTACATTTCTGACAAAAATAGACCAATTAGTCGAAAATAAATTAAGTATCAACAATTAATCATTAATCAGTTTCAACATTGGTATTGTTATATGTAGTTTTTCGAAATATGGCTGTCTTTCTCATTTATTGGGATTTTATATAAAATTTAGCCATGTTTCTGTGTCCCGTTAACAGGTAAAGATTCAACAAGCACATCTGGTCTTTTAATTTGTTATTCTAGAACTTCAATAAAATTTCCTTGTGGTTTTTTATTGACATAAGTAGTGATGGCCTGTCATAAATGATACATTTGCACCCCCGAAAAAGAGTATTTTGGGTTGCCTAATTCTAATTTTTATATCTAATTTATAGCAAAACTATGATATTTATCGAAAATCGGGCTTTGGTCCGACATAGCCAATAAAATTATCTTTCTATTGGTATCAAATTCATCATCAATCTCCAAATAGCAAAGCCAGAAAACTTTTCCTGGACGTGGTTAAATGACTTTAAATCGCAATATAAAAGTAATTAAGAAAAAACTCGAAAAAAACTCGCTGGTCCGACATAGATCTAGATCATGGTGTATAATAATAATAAAGTGAAACAACGGCAGACTCAATGCATTTGGACATCCCGGGGTCGCTTTACTCCCGTCTAGCCTCGAGTCAGTGTGCGAGAGAGATGGAGAAGTAAAGTGGAAGTTTGTATTAGAATAGGAGAAAGGGCGCTTTTTTAGGTTTTACCAGCTTGTTTTCTGTTCTGATTGAATTAAATTAGCGGGAATAATCATTAGGAAATGTATCAGCATACGTCAAGCTGGATGTACAAATGATCACCCCATCTTTTGCACCTTCTTGCAGCTATATCGAATGCTTTCGATTTACAAATTGGTGAAACCGCCCAAATTTGGAAACTGTTATGTTACTACGAGTGCAGAATCTTTGAATTTGGACAGTTTGAAAATCATTTTTGCTAAAGGACACAATTTTATGGCTGGTTTCATACAAAAAAAAATATATAAATAAATGTAGTCAGTGTGTTACATATCGAGATAACTTACATAATTGTGATGTGACTGACCCTCACCTTAAAGATGCTGTGGAGTTCACAGTTTTAAAATCAAAAGGTTTAGTTATTTTTCAAATGTTAAAAGACATTGAAGGTATTCTTGCGAAACGCTGGATGTTTTCGACAATACTATCAATGAATTTTTTGTGTCAGAAAGCTCTAAACATTTAGAGTTTGACTGTCCTATCCACCAGAATAAAATAGTTTCAAAAGCTATTTATTATCAATATATTTAAAGCGCAAGGCGTTGTCTTTCGTAAGTCCGCTACCCTCTCCTACTGAACCGATTTGGGTGATTTTTTTTTAAATGAAAGCTCATGGGTCATAAATATGTCATCAAGAACATATGTATAAGAATATCATATCTTTGTATGGTATATTTCGAAGTAAACCGTTTTTGGTAGAGGGCTGAGAATTGAAATAAAATAAATAAATTCAAGTGGAACATTAACTATGATTATTACACATTTGATCACATTCGGTACATTCTCTATAAAATTTTCATTACGTCAAGTTTCGATAGGTTTCCATTAGTTATACATATATTAATGCGTATAAAACAGTATTACAAGCAAGATGATATTTCAACTTCAAAAAAAAGTAGTACTCATTAAAAAAAAAAGTGAAACTTCAAAGCAGCTAGAAGTAATTCGAGTTCGTTTTTTTATTTTTATAATGCATATTCATATTAGTGTCTAAAGGTACTTTTGTAATAATAAAACCTTACTTTTTCAAAAAGTTTCTGTGTGTTTTACTCCAATAAACATTTTTTAAGATGAATATATCGCAATTAAATGTTTATTAATATGATAAACAATAAACAACGTGATCGAGAGCGATATTTCTTTATTAGCGCTGCACTTTTCATACACATTCATATGGTATTTCTTCAACAAATTGCCTTTACTAGTCCGTCTCTCTCTAAGCGCGCTATCTCAACGTAAGCGGGAGTAAAAGAGACCCGGCGTTTTCACTCCGTTGTTTCACCTTAGTTTATTATACATCATGATCTAGATATAACAATTTGTTTAAAAAAAAAAGCGCCGGTCTCCAACTTGTCCCATAAGACTGTAAAACGACTTTTCGTTTTCCCATATACTTACTATAGGGCCCGATTCTAGTATCCAAGAGCCTTAAACGGAGAAAAAACATTTACAGGAAGAGGACATATGCGTCATGCACCTTTGGAAATTTTGTGCGAATGGGTAGTGAAATCGTGGAGTGACATAAAACCTAATATTATAATGAAATCTTTTATAAAGTGTGCTATATCTAACAATTTAGACGAAACGGAAGAACACTATTTGTGATTGGATAGCGACTCTGAAAATGGTGACAAAATTACAGAAAACCAGAGCACACTTACAATTGCTGATATACCGAAAAACATTACAGAAGAAGAATATGATAAACTTTTCAACTATGAATAATCTTTGTACACATGTAGGTATTGATATAATATTGTAGTAATATAAAACTCATATAATAAAAACGAAACTATTGGTGAAAGTACTAATACTTGAAAAATAATTAACTGAGGATGGTATTTAATTTTAAAACCATTGTAGGTATTAATTTTTTTTTGTTGTAAATTTTACATACAGTATATAAATCGATCCCCAAGATTTGAAACCATTTTATTGTCTTAAATACTCGACTTGTATGCCGCCATTTATGGTAGTTTATTTTATTGTAAGTAGCGTCAGTAAAAGTGTTTTCACATACGTTCCGAATGACAATAAACCTAAATCCATTATTACGTCTGTTTCTAATTACAACCAACACTAGTTCTAACAAGATGTATTTTACGGTCTGAATTTCGATTGCGTCCGAAAAGTTCCGACTTTTGGGCCGATTTCACAAAAATTAGGTATAGCTAAAGTCATGTTAGAAGATCTTTCTGGATAGATGCGTAGTGGACTCTTGGTAAGTGGGGGTAGAAGAAATCACGTGCAAGTAAATGCCGGACAACAATTTTGATATTGCAGTGGCATTCTGTATTAAGAAAGGTACTATATTACCAAAAAAAAAACTGTGTATGAATAATTAATCAAATTAGATTATCTAGATCTACAGTGAAATAAAATTCAATTATTTATAAATTTATTGTGTGATATTCGTAACAATATTTTATATACACATACGGTGCGCACGAATTCCGGTCCATATAAACTCTTTTACCTGTGCGGAAACTTGGGTCCGTTAATCCTAGACTCGAATTCCGGTCGAGGTAAAAATTGGCTTCTAGGGGGACACCCGAATTCATAATCCTTTTTACCTGCACACAAACTCCCGTCAAGATTGAAAATACATGATTATAACATTATAAAATTAAAATATAGGTATAAATGTTCTATTTCAAGGAAAATTATTTATTTTTGAACTAGTTTCGGCCATCATCAGCAAACTACAAATTAAATATACATAATTAATATAAAAATAACAAACTCAATAAATTATGTTTTCTATTTTGCGTCTATTGTGCGGTACCCGACAGTAACGGTGTATGATAATTAGCCTATCCGATACCTAGGTAAAATGGGTACATAAAGACGCCAGGTACCTGAAGTGATTAAGTCCTCTAGACCGGAATTCGAGTCATGGATTATATCAATAAAAAATTTCTCGACCGGAATTCGTGTCCACATTATTATTAAAGTTTAAGTTAGACCGGAATTCGAGTGCGTCCTACACATAGAACATTGCAACAAGTAAATGCGCTTTGTGCCGCACTGTAGAGTTTTTCCGATAGTAAGGGAGATTTGTCGAACCTACTTCGCTACCCGCGCTAAAAAGATCTTCTTAGACCACTTTAACTATAACTAAATCCACAAGGACGATAATCAACTTTAAATTCCTGTTATATTTAAAAAAAAATGTTTAAATAACGTCCTTAAAGAATGTTTCTATTAAAAGATTGTTGATAGGTAATAGGAGAATGAATTGTCCAGCCCTGAGGAAGTTTATAATATATAAACGAAACTGTTGGCTAAAACATAATTATTATTTTTATTGTCCTATTACCTATTAACAATCTTTTAATATTCCTATTATATTATTCTGATGTTTTTTTTTAATGAAGCTTACATGATTTCGGCGATCTATATCTATTACATCTTTTATACAGGGCTGTTGATCTAGAGGTTGAACGACTTCTAAAATCCGATGATTCTTTATACTTCCGTGATGTAGACATACTTCTATCTCTTGGTGAATGTTTCTTAGACCATTCCTATTCAATGAATATGGACCAATTAGAAATGTATAGTATTTTTATTTGCAGTTTTTATAAGTTAATGTTTCGCGTCAGGAAACGAACGTATACAAATTGACAATTAAGTTTTTGTACCTACATATATCTCTCTCTCTCTTTTAGAAATAAGTCAATAAGATGGCATGCTTCATACTGTTTAAATTAAAATATAATGTACGCAGTAATTTATATGAATATAAATTAGTTAGTCTAATAAAAGCGACACGTTATACATATTAGTTGGAGAATGTGTTTCATTACACATGCATATAATTTGTATTTTCACACTGATCTAAGATAGGTTTGTGTTTTTATTCTTCTCTTTAATATTTTTGATAGGTATTGTTCAAAGAGAGACAGGTAGGTTTAAGAACTTAATTGTTAATTTGTATAAATTCTGTCCATTGTAACCTTTACGAAGCGATATTCCTGTTGTGATACATTCGCGAATAAAAACTGTGGGATATAAAACAAAATCAATTTTCTAATTTATTTTAGTAGTATTTTATAATTGGTTGGTGCTGAAAAACAAGTGTAATGTTTAAAAGATAAATAAACTGCTTTTTATATTCAAAATTTTTTGTCAAAATAAGCCAATAAGTATTTTTTGTGATAAATTAACATAAACATATAATTTGTTTTAATTTTGTTGCTTATCACTTTTTTGGAAAATTATTTAGTTTTAAGGATTATTAGGATATCTGTGATTTAAATAATTATTTATTGTTCAGTTATGCCGACGTTTCGCCACTGTTTGGTGGCTTCTTCAGGGCCTAAACTGATATATGTATAAGTCGGCTCCCAAGATTTTAAGCCATTTTTTGGTCTTAAAAACTCCACTTGTATGCTGCGATTTAGCTATTGTACGCGGATTTATAAAACGTGATGCGATTCTGCCCGTCAAAACCCTACCTATACATATTAATTGGTGCACGTAACATCGATCTCATACTCAGAAGTTGGACGCTTTCAACCCCCACCGTGCCTTTTTTTTTGTTAAAATTTTGAGGTCTTATCTATTACCAGCATAACGGATTTTCAATAAACTTTTATATCTCGCTGGAGTTTACAAGTGTAATCGTTTAAATTTAGAAGAATTATGGAATAGTTTGACTTGCATTGAAAAATTCAGATTGACTATGAGCTTACGTAGATTTAGATTTTTTATAAGAATTCTATGCTTCGATGACATTAACACAATCACAAGAAGTGATCGACAAAAACATGACAATTTAACTCTCGTACGGCAGTTATATGATAAGTTTGTAGACAATTGTAAACAATGTTACAGTTTAATAGAAAATACCACAAGTAGCGAAATTCTTCAAGCCTTTAGAGGTCAATACCTTTAAAACCAGCAAAATACGGTTTTAAAATATTTCCACTTGTATACAGGATGTTTTTTTTATCGCGATTTAACATTGCTATCTTCGAAACCGTAAATGATAGAAGGACTGTTAAATAGAACAAAAGTTGGGTATTTGAGAAACTATTAAAATACTCAAGACAAATCCATATGTCTTACCGTTCACGAATTATACGGGGAAAACCATCTATTTTCCATTTTCTCTTGTAGCAGCTTTATTTACAGGAATATCAAATAATGTTAAAGGAACTTCTTCATTTATGTCATACAGGCTTCAATTCTGTAGTACCGAAATTTTGAAAAAAACGGTCTTTCTCTTCAGGGCCACCATCAACTTAATTTTTTTAAATACGGACCTGCATTTTTTATTTTCGATTTTGAAAGCATTTGCTATTCTCTTTCCAATTATGTAACTTAATTTGGAGTTTAAACTGATTTTTATACCGAAACAGTCAACTTAATTTATTTCGAATACGGACCTGTGTTTAGGATATGAATTTGTTCATTTGTTCTAATTGTAAGTAAATTATAAATGGTAGATTTACTTGCTTTAAGAGGATTCCGTACCCAAACTGGTCTTGAAAATTGGAACTTTTTCACAGCCTGTCACATCG
>JAZBGY010001484.1:0-21062 GCA_037414755.1 Lydus trimaculatus | reverse complement strand
AGAAGACCACTTTTTTAATCTAATCTAGTGGATTTTTAGATTTCCCGCACTGTACCAACATAATTCATGCTACCAAAGACCGTGAAAACTCCCTAATTAGGGTTCAGTATGGCAATTCACATTGTGGGGTCATTTTTTTCAATAATTTTATTTGGTTTTTGGAAGACGACAAATTTAAATTTACCGCTTCTCTATAGACAGATTCAATATCGAATTTGGTGGAAATATTAGAAATATTATGTATTCAATAGTTGGTACCAATTTGGCGGGAATATTAGGGATCTTTTGTATTCAGTCAGTAGTTGGTAGAAGACCACTTTTAATCTAATCTAGTGGATTTTCAGATTTTCCGTATTGTACCAACATAATTCATGCCACCAATGAACATGAAAACTCCCTAATTCGGGTTCAGTATGGCAATTCACATTGTGGAGGTCACTTTTTTCAATAATTTTCTTCGATTTTTGGAAGCCGACAAATTTAAATTTACCGCTTCTCTATAGACAGATTCTACAGCGAATTTGAAGGAAATATTAGAAATATTTTGTATTCAATAGTTGGTACCAATTTGGCGGGAATATTAGGAATCTTTTGTGTTTAGTAGTTGGTAGAAGACCACTTTTCTAATGGGCGTGTTTCTTTATTGGTCTGGGCGCTCAAACGCAGCACGGCCGGAGTACGTCAAACAGCTGTCAGAGTAGATTAGACGCTCTAGGATTAAGAAACGATTCGTGCACCTTTTAAAGTCTAATCAACATAACCTAACAAAATTTACGCGCCACGTTTGAAATAATAATTTATTTATAGTAGAAATTGGCATTAAAATTCATTTTTGCATACTATTAATCATTATTGTTCATCTTCAAAATTATTAAGAATATTTTTTTGCATAAAACATAAACAACCTTGTATTTCTCCATTATTTAATTTATTTTAAATTTTTATAGTTTAATTTTGCCGCTTCAAAGTTGCGCCGCAATGCATTGTGGTCTCATACACTGGAACGTGAAAGGGTACTCAAACATTTGACATTCGGGGATAATAAAGAAACGATTTGGGCGCCCAGGGTACCTAAATGGCGATTTGAGCAATAAAGAAACACACCCATTATAATCTAGTGGATTTTCAGATTTCCCGCATTCTACCAACATAATTCATGCCGTCTAAGAACATGAAAACTCCCTAATTAGCGGCGCGGGGGGGGGGAGTGAAGCCTACCACTTTTAGAGACAGATAACTTCTGTCGGGGCCGTCTTATTCTTTCTAACTGACCGTGAGTTACGTCTCGCCATAGACAACCAATCGGTAAAATTCGGTAGAATTCGCTATATTGTACTACTATATAATATGTGTTAGAAAGAGACAACTTGCTCCGGCTATTAAAACTTGCTGTGTACGAAATTTCACCGTTGTTTAGTAATTGGGATTCGGAGTCAATGACAGTGTTCGTTGCCGTCTTTAAAATTGACACATGCGCCTTGGAGACCTACTGCACATGTGCACATCATTAAATTTGACAAATTTTTCAATTTCTAATGGTATGCGCATGTGCAGTAAGTGGCAGTAAGTATACAAAGCGCATGTCTCATTATCAAAGACGACAACGAACACGACCCATGTATTATAAGTCCATGGGTTTTTGGATGACGACAAATTTAAATTTACCGCTTCTTTATAATAAAATATTTGAACATTTGTATTCAATAGTTGGTACAAATTTGGCAGGAATATTAGAAATTTTTGTATTCAGTAGTTGGTATAAGATCATTTTTAATAAATTAGAGTCTATATAAACGTTTCATAAATTAAATTTTCTTTAAGTAAACTTGGATTATACGAAATTATACAAGAAATATTACCAAAAACGTGTTAAAATAGTGACTCACATTTGAAATGAGAGCTACCTTTAATACACTATTACAATCTGACGTGTGTTGGTAACTTTAGTTTTGGGAGGTTGGTATTGAAAATTGATAATTCTTGATAATATTCTCAAATAAAACAAATTTTATCAAATTTCCCAATAATTATAATTACTGAATTATAATAATTACAATTTTAATGGAATACAGAAAAAATTACGGTAATGAGCTACATTTAACTGTTATTTAGTAATTTGAGTTTTTGAAATTTGATGCAAAGCCTACAACTATATCACGATAAAAGATCAATAAAAAATGACATAATTTTTGGGCAATAATTGTGATAACTATAATCAATTATAATAATAATAATAAAAGAAAATTAAATATTGAAGAGCTACTAATAACCAATTTGGTATAGTGAATTTAGTTTGTTAATGTTGGTATTGACGCCAACTTCACATTAGTTAACGTTTTTTAATCGAACGAGTTTTATTGACATTTCAAGCGTTTTGTGTCTCGAAACAGACGGGGAAATTGATTTTTTTCAACCGATTGTTTGCTGTGATAAGAACAAATTTATTGATAATTCCACAATTAACCCACATTAATTCAATTAGTGTAAAAAAATATGTCAATTTATTAATTATGGTGATTATAGTCGAATAAAACCACACCCGTTATAGGGTTCGTTTTATCAATTTTTGTTTCTGTTTTCCTAGAATTTATTTTAACAATTTTATGTGTTTATCACAAATAAACAAAACGATAGAATGGATACAAAACGTAAATTATCGTAAGTTTTCCATCAAAAATCCAACGTATTTAGATTTAGTAGGCGCAAAATGAAACAATTGCCAATATATTGTCGTCATCGGTGGCAATGGCTACTATGATTTGTAATTCGTTTTTTTGTTCTAGGACCCAAGGGGATTCATTATATGAAATCTTAGCATTACCAAAGACAGCAACAGGTGATGAAATTAAAAAAACTTATCGACGTTTAGCATTAAAATATCATCCAGATAAAAATCCAAATAATCCAGATGCATCTGAAAAATTTAAAGAAGTCAATCGTGCCCATTCAATATTAAGTGATCCAACAAAACGTAATATTTATGATAATTATGGTTCATTGGGCTTATATATAGCTGAACAATTTGGTGAAGAGAATGTTAATGCGTATTTTGTTGTTACATCAACATGGTGTAAGGTAAAAAAATTAGTACCAACAAACACAGAAAAATCCCCCAAAATTTGGCTGTTATCAAAATAGAACAAATCAAGTTTAATGGATTTCTTCCTATAGTTTTGTTTATTTATAATGATGATAAGAAAACAGTATTGATAATTTTTCTAATTATCCAATTATGACAATAAGAAAAATTCAAGGTTAACTAGATTCTATATAGCATAGTTGTAGTGATAAGGATTTATTTGTATTATTTTATTGTACTATAATTATAAGTTTAGTAATAAGAGTGGTGGAGGCTTTAGAAGATTCCGGCTTAATTTGCTCTTACCCTCACTTAAGCTTGGCTTAGATTGTCAAACTTGAGCTTTAATCGAAGGAAAAGCAAATGAGCCTTAGGAACTATCTTAGAAATCAAGTTAGATACTTATTAGGCACAGTTCAGCTTCGTTTCTTTGTTCAAGATTTAAGCTTCATTTTAATTAAGAAGAGTTTAAGTACGTGACAGGGTAAAATGAGTTTTATGGTCGGTCACAAACGGAGCTAAGTCTCGGTTAAGGTTTAATTTGCTCTTCTTCCTCTCTTTAAAGCTCGATTTAAAATTGTCATTAAAGTTTTCTACACTTAAAGGTCGTTTAAAGTCAAAAATTGAGTTTGAATTGAAGGAAGAGCAGATGAACCTTAGGAACTATCTTAGAAATCAACCTAGACTTATTCGAGACTTATAGTCGACCTTGTTGTAAATCAACCTTATGTTCTTAGGGGATAAGATTCATTTTAATTAAGGATAGTTTAAGTATGTGCCAGTGTAAAATGAGTCTTATGCTTATTGAATGTAAGATAAGGTCGGTTATAAACGGTGCTAAGCCTCGAATAAGGAACTGAAACTGAACTGGGTCTTTTAGAGAGAAAGGATGACTTTATGGTATCTATAGAAGTCTTAATCAAGAGTAGGAGTTGTATGCAAGACTGGATCGATATTTTATAGTTAAACAAGATTCGTTGGAAATTTGCCCACAATAATAGATGGGTGGTAGCGCATCGATGTATTTGTCAAACAAAT
The DNA here is from genome assembly GCA_037414755.1 of Lydus trimaculatus. Taxonomy (NCBI): domain Eukaryota; kingdom Metazoa; phylum Arthropoda; class Insecta; order Coleoptera; family Meloidae; genus Lydus; species Lydus trimaculatus. The sequence goes on along the minus strand of JAZBGY010001484.1, from coordinate 16,945 downwards.
CGTATGATGCTTAATATATAAACTGATGATGATGATGGATCAATATGTGGATTTCTTCCAAATGAAAGTTTCTATTAAAAGTATAAATTAGAGATGATCAAAAATTGTCTGAGACAGTTCTCAACGAATTCTTACAACTAGTAGACAAGGTTATATTAGTCTAAATTCTCTTCAAAAGGAACACTATACGTATGGAGCTACTGGTATCGGAGAATTCCTAGAAATCCTTAAAAATTGAAGATTTCTTTGGAAGTTACGAGACGTTAAGATATTGATTTGAGCCAAAGCTAAAAGTTTTGATGTACGACAAGCACAGCATGAAGAGGAGAAAAAGCAACTTTTAGCATCCTTGCTGTATTCCACAAAATCCTTAATTTAAGTTCCAAACTACTCCGTCTCCCCCCAAATAACAATAATTTGAAAGAGATAGCTTATAGTCCTTCACCTAACATCCACTTTACTACTTATTCCTACCAAAAGACTATTGTATGGAAGAGTAAGAATTGTGCGCCTTTTGCAAGAATCCACAAAAACAAAGTTTAGAAGCTGCTGTTGTAGGGGAGATGATTAGATTAGATTATAGGGGTCGTTTGGCTATTGTAGACTTCCTTAACTGTGACCACAACTGATCTAATGCTCTTAACATAGGGGAGAGGAACAATTGGGGGGGGGGGGGCACAAACACTATATTTTAATGCAAAATAATTTGCCCAAGTGCCGTACCAAGTTTATAACTTTTCAAAAAATTGTCTTCTCCGCACTAGTTCTTTTGGCCTATGACCTTATCGTAACTTTTATTAAATAGCAATCGCTTCTTTTTAACAGTAATAGAATTCCCACTTTCTCCTGAGTATATGATACCCCCCATATTAGGGATCTGTTGTGGTACTATGCCATTTGGGAAAAGTCTTATTCAGAGGATCTATCTAGCAATTTTTTGAACTTTAAATTTAGTTCCGTTACCAAAAACATCGTAATATCTTACAAACAGTACGCAACACACCCTTAACATGGGGTATCACTGTATTCAGGAGAAAGTGGGGCATCTATTTCTGCTATTCACAACACTAGTGCGGAAAGTAAAATCGTCCTGTCTTGGCGTTTTCTGAAAAAAACTTGGTGCGGAACTTTATTGCTATCCCCTGTATTATCATGTCTATAATTTTTGAATTAAATAACAAAAATAGATAAAAATAGAATATTGTTAGAAGTGGACTGAACTTAAATGACCCAAAACATTGATTATGAATGCGTAACCTTGAATTTTCCCCCTAAATATTGATTATAAAGACTAGATTTTTAAAAAAGTATATTTGAAGGTCAAAAAGGTTATTTACTATGAATTTCTACATTTTCGATTTGTTATAAAAAATAAATCACCTTTTTTTAATATTCTGATTTCAGGCACTCTTTGTATTTTGCGGTATAGCAACATGTTGTTATTGTTGCTGTTGTCTATGTTGTTGTTGTAACTTCTGTTGTGGTAAATGTAAACCAAGACCACCTGAAGATACTGGTGATTATCATACATTAAATGTAAGTCTTATCATTAATTACTTTTATTATTATTATGATTAACATTATCAAAAAAAAAAAGATAAAAACAAACAGCATGTTTTTGCTTATTTTTGCTAAATATCGTTTAATTTGTTCCGGTAATTCTTCCGATTATACAAAAAAAATATAAAGATAGGTAAGTGAAATTGACGTTGGCACACTATCATTCCATCATTTCAATTCACTTGTTTGTGTTTGTTCACCATTTTGTTTGTTTGTTTGAATTTTATTAATTATTCACTAATTGAAATATGTTAAATTGGTCCTTCGAGACGGAAGGTAAGCCCTTAATAAATATGGATTCAGCACCTTTTCTAATCAATCATAATCACTATTGTTTCTATTTTTTTATTATTATTATTTTTTAATTAATTCTGTTAATGCACTATTTTGTTGTTTTTTTTTGTTTTTCCAATTAAAATTGTGCAGTTTTTTCTTTTCATTTTTTTTTGTTTTGTTTTTTTTATTTTGTTCACTCGTTCTCATACGTAGTGATGTTTTTACAGCGAGACCAAGGTCCAAGTCAACCTATTACAAGTCAACCAGGTAAACGGGTGAGTTTTTTTAATAAATTTTGTTGAATCAAATGGGTCTCTCAAAATTCGACACACCAAAAAATGCATGATTTTGTTTTTTTTTTAATCATACAATTTCTGTTATTTTTTTTGTGTCTCATTGGGCTTTTTGTTAAAACAAAAATGAATGTAAGTTGGCTGTATTTTACTTGGCGTCGGTTTTTCTACCTTTTGTTAAACTTGGAGCTACTTTAAAAGAAGGTGGAAATACCGGCCTTAAGTCTCTTAAAGAGGAAAATCGTATGGAGTCGTGAAGGCGCATACCTTTCTTTCCTAAATCTTGATTTTGTCCTAAATAGCCAAAAATTTTGCGTGCGTAAGACTCATTTTGCTTCGTCTTATGTTCAAACAAGAAAAGGCTCATTCAAGGTAAAATCCAACTTAAATTACACAAAGTCGAGATTTAAAAAGGACCAAAATTGCTTATACGTTGACATGCAACAGTTGTAACCATAACTCGAACTTCCTACGTTTAATCCTTATTAGTTGGGCCACACACACGAGCGGACTTTTTAAAGGATCTGGTCCGTGTCAATATCTGACCGTGTGTGTGTGTTGAAGTTGACAATAGGAACGATACGATGAACTTGATCTGACGGATCTGGTCGGATCTGATCCCACGTACCAAATCCTTCAAAAAACGACGGATTCCTACGCCACACACGGAAAGATTAGTTCCTCAATAGGATTTGATTCGTTGATCCGGCAGATTTCTCAGTTCTCCATCAGTGGACACCGTAAAGGATCGTGGGATCTGATTCATCGCATTAGGTCCTTTAAAAAGTCCTCTCGTGTGTGTGCCCAACTAATATAGTCGATGGGTCTTGAATGTTTCTTAAATTGTGGTCGGCAAAGCAGCAATTAGGGCTACCTCTAAATTTTACGTGTTTCACTCACTATCATCATTTAATTGAGATTAATCTGGTTACTGGTATTTCCAGGATGATATTTCGGATGATGAAGGTCTTGGTGTTGGTGGTGGTGGTGGTGGTGGTGCTACAAATAGTTCACCACCACATTCTGGTTCACCGATAACATCACAACCATCACCGAAAAAAGGACCAAATGCTCCAGTTTATGCAATGCCACCACCACCATCATCAGCAACAGCAGCATCGAATTTAAATGAGAATGCAGCATTGAATCAAGGTGATGTGCCAGTTTATACACCAGGTATTCAATAATTTTTTTTAAATTTGTACCTACACTTGAAGAACTAAATTTTGAAACATAATTACGGATTTCGTGTAACACCTGTACTTTTGTTTATTGCCGCCATTCTGATTTAACAACCTCCGCTTTCGTTTATACTATTTAGACTTTCTTCCAATAGGTGTCGCTTCGTTTATTTTGCATATGTTTATTTAGTGCTATGGGCGCTCAAACAGTACACGACCAGAGTCGGTCAAAAAGTAGTCAGAGCAGATTAGGAGCGTGTAAATGCTTGAAAGGGTACTCAAACATTTGACAGTAGGTGGAAACGGTTTGGACGCCCATAGTAGGTACTCAAATGTACGTTTTGCACTTTTGTTCCTCTTCATGGTTGATTTGCAAAAAAAAGCCGCAGGAGTAAGTGGGCGTATGTTGCGTCCGCAAGCTTTCCTTAAACACTTGCTAAAACAAATCATCAAGTGTGGGTGCACATTTATATTGTTGTTTATTCAATAAAATGAATAATTTTTAGATTTATTCACTACAGGTATGACGAATTCTCCAACGAAACAACAATGGTGAAATTTAGAATAGATTAAAAAAAAAAAAACCATTGGAAAAAAATTTGTCGTTTTATTGTAATTTTCGCTACTAGTCACATCCGGTTTAATTAATAAATTAAAAAAATGACTTAAGTTATCCATTGACTTATTATTTTATTAAAGAAAATTACAAAAACTTTCATGCTTAATCATTATATTTAAAGTATTGTGTTAGTTAACAACAAAAAAAAAAAAAACTATTATTGACTCAATTAAATTTTAGTTAATTTATTATTTTTGTTATATTGGAACAGTATTTTCGCATTATAATTACGTCCACGTGTGTGTATATATTTGTTTTTTTGGTCTTCTTCTTCTTTTTTTACTTAATTGTTATTAAAAGTTACAAATTGTTGTATGTTGATCACGAACGAAAACGGCATAATTCTCTCAAATTATAAATTATTATCAAAACATTTAGCTATAATCTATAACGATTTTTTGCAACAAATTAACAATCAAGAAAGGTTAATTGTGTGTATGTAACTTGCTGTTAGTGTCTCTTTAATTCCACAAAAAAAAAAATCGTAGAAAAAACAACTAGCAAGAGGAAGAAAATTGATTTCTCTTTTGGTTGTTGTTTTGAATACAACACGAAATAATATAAATATTGTACACATACACATTATGTGTGGTTGTAAAGAATTCAATTAAACAATTAAATAATAATAATATAAAAACTAAATAGTTGAATTGTAATTTTACTATTTATTGAATGTACCAATTGTTAATGATTCTCAATTGATTTTTAGCTTTAGAAAATTATATTGAAAAAGAACAACAACAACAATAACAGAAGAGCAAAATTTCAATGTATAAATATTCAATTTTGATTAATAATAATAATAATAATAATATAGAATATCATCATTATCATTAGTATTATTTTTGCCCGTACCCATAATTTCCTGTTTCCTGTTTTTCCACCATTCTGAAGACTCATTATGTTGAAGATCCACGTTGATATCAAAAAATTTGAAGCAATACGTCAGAGTTGGGCTCATTAGGGGGAAAACCAAGTATTAACGAGTCTCTTGCGATTTCCGAATGAGTTCGCTTCAACTTATTTGAAAATTGTAAAACTGGTTGATGCTTGTCTTTTTTTGCCTATGAGTCTGCAGTAATCTTGAACACCAGTATTGTAGAAGAAGAGGTGATCCATGCATTCGCCCCCTTAACTCGCCCCGTAGTTGTACGTAATTTAGCTCTTTCACAAAATCACGCTATTTACAACCGACAGGTAGCGTTGTAGTCGAGATATACAATACCATCTATAGCACATAGACATAAATAATGTCTTTCTCTCTTAACTCAACCGCATATTTAAATTGAGACAGAATCTTGCCGACACTTAACGCTTTCTCTTATATTCGGTTACAATTTTGGATTCTGCATGAGCAGTTCACTCTTTGGGACTTTGCTGGAGCATAACTTACTCAAAACAAGTTATTTTCCTCCGCACATGCTGTGGCGATATTTCGAGGAAGCTGAGATTGGGGAAAATGCTCATTAACCCTGCCTTACCGGCAATTTGCAAGAGTAGGTTCAGATATTTTTGAAAAATTTATACTGTCTTTGTATGGTATACGCAATGGAATGAGCGCATTAGAAGTAATCGTTGAGGACTGTCAACCCGCTGCGCTGTCGATAAAACTGATCAACCAATGCTTTAGCTTCGTGACGTCAGCAATTGCTCATACAAGCGACCAGCAATATCACTGTCATCTTTATATCTACCAGACCGTCAGATTGCAGTTAGTCCACAAGCCACAAGTATCTTGATTTTGAATCTAGCGTATTGATAACGCACTCGCCAGTAACGTCATCCGCTCCATAATGGATGAATCAGTCCCCTATAGAGAGCGAAGCGGGTTAACAGTCCTTGCAGGGTGTCTTCTCAACGATTACTTCTTGGTTTATGACAGCCAAAACAATTACAAAGTAGGAGAGTGTCTTAAGAGTTCATTTGTAGGCATCCACTTGGGCCAATAGGAAAATTTGTTACTTTTCTACATCTGTCTTTTGTTTAATTTGAGGCTTTTTCCATGAATGCTTACAGTTGTAGGTGGATTGTCTTGCGCATAACATGACCTAAATAAATGTTTTCATCAATAATCGTGGTCGTTATTGATTCAACAGTTTATTTCATTATAGTCTTACTGTAGGACTGTAGACGTCTAAATGGTTTGCGTGAGAGTCATCCATTCACAATCTGCATGCTATCGATCCAAATCCGTATTTTGAGACACTTTCCTCGACGCTACGACGATGACCGTAAATCGCTAAAATTAGTATCTTAAACCCTCAATCATTTAGACCAGTGTTTCCCAACTAGTGTACCAGGTGTGATGCGAAATTGCAAAAGGATCAAAATGGACAAAAATGCGAATTAGAAACAACCAAATATGGTATTCCAGTACCGCTGGAATCTTATTGGATTTAAAGTGTGCCATTAAGCCATAAAGATTGGAAAATACTTATCTAGACTATTTGTCAGTATTTTTTCAGATTTTGGAAGTTCAGTGTTCTATAAGTGTGAGGCATACTTAGGAAATGCATTCTAAGGAACACTACCCGTCTTGCTCAATAGATGGGCTACTTTACTAGCCAATATGCTAAATTTTTATAATGAAGAGTTTCAATGAGTCGATGACAAATAGTGTAGAAAACAATAAGGTCAACTAATAACGTTTAGGTTCTTTTGCATGACTCAAACGGATAATATCGTTTACTTCCGGATTACGCTTGCTTGATTTCGAATATACGTAAAAAAATTCTACAAACCTATTTGTCCTTCGTTTTTTGTTACATAACTGATTGTCTCATCAACTGGAACTAATTAATTTACAGGAAATCAAATAATTATCGACCGAATTATTTTGATCACACACAGTACAAATCAAGTATTGTTTAATTAAACAACTCATAAAGAATAATGTTGGCGACAATTTGTGCGTTTCCATTGATTTTCTTGTTAATTTTGCAAGAATTCCAGGTAATTTTCGTTGAATTTTCAACAACAATTTCAATTCACAATCAATTCTAGTGTAATCATCATCAACAACGTTTAGAATGTTTAGAAGAAACAGGCGTTGATTTGGCAACAATCAAAAATTATCGTAACGGTGTGGATAAACCAAATGAGCAATTATTGTGTTTCATTAAATGTACATTTGAGAAATCGGAAATACTCAAATCGGATGGTAGTATTGATTTGAAACGATTGGAATCCACCCATATTATGGATTTGAATGGTGATGATAACAATCAAAAGATTTATGATTGTGTAGCAAAATTACCACCAATCCAACAATGTGATGATATTGTGGAATTAGAAGAATGTTTAACCAAAACAAACAAATAATATTTGTAACAATTAAGGCAATTTTGTTGTAAATTACATCGAAATATAATTACATATTTGTAAATTACTCTCGAGTAAAGTCATTTGTAAAAATCCACTTCCTGTTTATTATTTATCCAAGTGATTCTCTACCGATATAAAAACGGCACGTAACCGTTTTCCTATCAGAATCAAATCAAAAATCATGTTGTATTATTTGCTAGCGATTTTTCTGATTTTCGTCAAAATTCAGGTGAGTTTTTGCAAAATTTTTCCCTATTGGAAGACCATTTTTTTTGGGTTGTGGCATTCCAGGAAAATGCCAGTTATGACTCAGAGGAGGCAGCAAAAATTCTACATAAATGTGCTGACAAGAATTCCGTAGATGTTGCTGATTTTGAAGATATTGATTTTAATAAACCAGATGAAATTGATGAAGCATATTTATGTACAATTAAATGTTTCTATGAAGCTGTTGAAGTGATAAAAGATGATGGTAGTATTGATTTAGAATTATTTGAAGAGATGGAAAAAGAAATGGAAGATTCTGGTTCTAAATCGATTTCACATGGGACATCTAAAGAGGTTATTGATTGTGTTAAAGAAGTTGGTAAAATTGAAAGTTGTGATGATATAAGGAAAATTTTACGTTGTGATACAGAATCTGATTGATGCGTTAATGGAAATTAACAAAAATTTAACAACAATAAATCGTTTGAAAGCATAGCAATTTTATTTGATTTGAATCTTACACCTCTAGCGTCTTCTAGTATTGAGACAGCTCTTCCTATTAGATACCTTAGGGGTCTTTTAACCTTCCGGTACCGCGACCACAGCTGATCTATCTTCATGGGAGACCTCTTCGCCACTTCAGCAAATGATAAAGTGATCTAAGGCATCACATTTGTATAGTATGTGTTCGGAGGTCTTATTGCCCAATTAAGAGTCGCGTTAGCAGTCTTAGTTTGTTCCTACTTAGGTCGAGAAGCTTTCTACCATTCTGAGGCAAGTGTAGTCAATCAACTTCTTTGGCTGTTGCATTTTTGGACAGTGTCTCTATTGGAGCATTATCCTGCTCTATTCCCCCGCACAGATTTCTTGCCTTCTGTAGGTTTTGGCTAATCCACAGAATAGTTCCGGACGTATTAGTGGAGCCATAGCGCCTATTCGTCTATTTCGTTACCAGCCCTTTGCCAGTTGTTTCATACATTGACGACATTCCCAAGCGGTTTTTAGCTCCAGACCTTATGGTTGTAAGGTTTCCCATGCAAATCTAAAAGGGAAGCAGGATCAACCCTCAAAATTCTTACTTTTTGCCATTCCAAAGGAACCTTTGAAATAGTGTTTTAGGCTTACTGATTTTGGCCACTGTAGTTCTAAATCCTTTTGCAAAAGTGTTGAATCATACGGAAAATCTAGCAAGCATGCTCAGAAAGCTACTAGCGATTTCATTTATCCTAGCAAAAATTATCTTAATGCAGATCCTACGTTAGACAAATCTGGAACAGTGGGATAGTATTTCTTCTACTCAATTACCCGATGAGGTTACCAGTCTTAGTTCGTTCCTATTTAGGTCGAGAAGCTTTCCAGCATTCTGAGGTAAGTGTAGTTAATAAACTTCTTTGGCTGTTGAATTTTTGGATGGTATCTCCATTGGAGCATTTTCCTGCTCTATTCCCCCACACAGATTTCTTGCCTTTTGTAGGTTTTGGCTAATCCACAGAATGGTTCCGGTCGTATTAGTGGAGCCATCTGTTCGCGCAACGTCATCGGCTATTTCGTTACCAGCTCTTTTGTCAGTTGTTTCAAAGATTGACGATATCCCCAGGCGGTTTTTGGCTCAAGGCCTTTAGAGCTGTCAATTATGTACCTTAGTACGTTAGCATTTGGCCGTTTTGTAATTGTAAGGTTTCCCATGCAAAAAAACACAATACTCCTACTTGCACTTCATCGCATTATGAATATTGTGCGATTCAAAGGCTTATACCTTCTTGATTTACTGTTAAAAAGCAAATTGGGATTCGTGGGGGTCAGAAGGCTATAAAACCGACTCTAAGGTATTGATTGTGGCCCGTCCCTACTCTTAAATCTTTTCGCAAAACTCTTGAATTATATGTGAAACCTAATAGCGATTTCACCTATGTTGGGCAAAAACTTTCTCAAAATAGATCCTAGCGTTAGGCAAATCTGGAGCAGTGGAATAGTATATGCTCCACTCAGCTATCCGATGAGGTGTATTTATTTGGCAAATTAGTGTACCTAGCAATCATGACTTTGTTCTGCTAAAGGTAGGGAGTGAATCTTTAGGGAATCTGTGGAAAAAATTTTGCAACAATCGAGAAAGTTACATTTAATATCCGATTTTTTTTGGGGTCTACTGTTATCATTTGGATGATGATGATGAGCATTAATACAACAAATTAGTGCTTAATTATTATTTATTTAGTGTACACGAATCAATTTACAATTATTGTTAAAACCAGGAAATTATAGTATCAGTGCATAATTTTGCTTGATATGCATCTTGACATGTTTTGATTGCATCAATTTTTGCATAACATTCTTTAAGTATTGCTTTTGGTTCATCTTTCAATTCACTCAAAGTTGAACTATTCGCTATATTATCAATATTGATTGTACCATCATCATTAATGATATTAAGATCTTCTAATATACATTTTAATGTACAAAGAAAATTTTCTGGTAGCTCTTCACCACCAATTTGTTTGATTAGTTTTTGATAGTCTTCTAGTGTTAGTTGGTTCTTTTCAAAACATTTGATATGATCTTTATACAACTTTTCCATACCATCAGCCTATTTAAGAAGGTGTTTCTTTGTTAAAAATGTGCAAATTTTGAACAAAAACCCATTGGATGCTTACCTTAATTGATGATGATAAGCTGAGGAAAAGAAGAAATACAATAACGTTCTTCATCATTACAATTCTTGTTTGATGTACCATAGCTCTATTGGAACCCAACATTTATATATAATTCGAATGGTTTTACGTAATACAAATTATTCCCCATGATTAGAACGATTAAAACCATCAAGGTGATGCAATTGTTGGAAATGGCGTGAAAGTAGCTATTTTTACCTTTTTTCTACAATAAAATTACTGTAGCTTCTATTAAAGTTATTCAGTAGAGCTTCCGCATCATTAACGTGAACGCTACAGCATTTGGGCGATCGAATATGCAATCAGCAAAATGTTTCAGAAATGGCAAAAACTTCAGTCTGCATGCGTACAGGGGTGTATTAACAATTTGGGATTCTTTGAAGGTCAACCAGGAAATAGAGGATCGGTTGTGTGTCGGCGGGGGGACCTTACTAGGTAAAGGGTCAAAAAAGCTGTTCTCTACTCCTATCTCTTAGCTCCTATCTCCTAAGCTTTGATAACGACCCAAATTCAACCACGTTAACGCTTCTAAATATTTTTGAACATTTTGGGCAATTCCATAGAATGGATTAGCCTCAATCTATAGTGGACCAAACTATTAAGATAGATGCAATAAGGAAAACAACTAATTAATTATGCTCTTTATTATATTAATTGATTGATGGATTATTTCAAAAATCCATTTGGCATGTTGTTACTGCAACAGTACAATTGCGAAATTTTTGCATATCTTGACATGTTTCAATTTTTTCGATTTTTTCTAAACATTCCAATAATAAATTTTGTGTATCTTCTGGTAGCCGTAGAAGTAATCCATCTTCTTTCATCTTATCAATAATAATTTCACCATTATCATTGATTATACCATGATTTGTCATGAAACATTTAAATGTACATAGAAAATTCTCAGATGGTTCAGTAGTGTTTCTCATTTTTTTCAATTCATCAAACGTTAAATTATTCTCTTCTAAACATTTTTGATGTTTTTCCATAAAATCCTGTTCAAGACCAAAAAATAATAAAATGCTTCTTTGATGCAAAAAGATATTTTACCTTATATGCTGATATGGTAGTGATTAGAAGAAGTGTACAAATGGAAAAATTGATTTTGCCCATGTTGATCTCTTTGTTGTATATTTTTGGCTAATTTTGCTAGGCTCTATTTATATTATTTTGACCAATAATTGTTGAATAATCATCATTTTATCACATTACCTATAATTATTATAATGACATTGCTAAGGTCAAAATTGTTAGAAAATATCTAATTAAAAAAAAAAAAAATAGGAAGGAAGTTGTTTTTCTACTAATTGGAACAATTCAACAATGCGTGATCTCAATTATTTGCAATTCGAATTGATTGAAACGAATTTGTCATTTGTATTTAAGTCAGCAGATAGTCAAAACAGATCTATTGGCTCCAAAATGGAAGGGTGGAATGATGCCAAAAGTTTTGCCACAATATTAAACGATAATATCAATGCTTCTGGAAGGAGTGGCAACAATCTGGAAGATTTTTGGATAATTTGGGAGCTTTTGGACACTAGAAGATAAAATACCACTCCTATTGTTTCAGCAAAAGTTTTGCCTTAACTTTACCCAAAAATTACAGCTATTACAATTGAAGGTTAACCATGCCGACAACTAGTCAAACGATCCATTAGCTCCAAAATGGAAGGATGGAATGATTGGTAGTGATGGCAAAAGTTTCGCTTCAATATTAATCGATGATATTAATGCTTCTGGAAGTAGTGGCAACAATCTGGAAGATTTTGGGAGATGAAATACTACTCCCGCTGTTTTAGCAAAAGTTTATCCATAACTTTATCCAAAGATTACAGCTATTGCAACTGAAAGTTAACCATGCCGGCAAGTTGGAAGAACAATCTTGAATTAAGGAGCAAAAACATTTTGTGTGATAGTAGAGCTTCCTCAAGTCTTGGCAAAGATTTTGCTCAACTATTCAATAAGATTTTCACAAGATCACACCTATGCAACTACTAATTGAGTCATCAATGCTTCATTGAGTATGCTCCAATATTGGGCAAAAATAAAGGTTACAAGGAAATTTATTGCTAAACAGTTTAGATTTATTTGGAAGGGAGTGTACACGTTTTACAGAATTTTCAGTGGATCTAAGGCGGTGATCAATGATCGTCTGCCTTGTCTGTTGAATGGTGATTCACTATTTGTGGCTAAATAGAAATCGCCTTCTTGAATATTTTCAACATCACCCATAGCTATTTCGACTTTATCACAAAGTCCTGCTTCAAATTGTAACCAATTTTTACATTTTTGTGCAATAAAAGTCTCCTTATTGGTTGCTGCTTCAATAAAATACTCATAAGCACGACGATGATCACACATAACTAGATACAAAGAAGAAAATCAACAATAAAACATTTGAAAATTGATCAAAAAAGTTACCAGCTTCTGTAATGCTTGTTATATTTTTCAAATCGATACGTTTACAACCATTTTGATTGATACCACCATTTGGATAAAAATCAATAGTACCACATTTATGCTTGAATCCAAACGTACCACCATCTGTATGTATGACATGGACAATTTTGGCATCAGTTGCATTTAAACGTTCCTCAACTGGACGTATATCAAATAATGGTCCAGCTGGATCTAAGGCTACAATACGTGGTAATTTCGCATGGGTTAAATTAAATACCGTTTTGCCAGCAAAACTAGATACTTGAGCACCTAAGGAATGACCAACCAATAAGAATCGGTCTAAAGGTATTGCTAAATTACGATGTAAATCCACTAGGAATTTGCCAATAATTTGACCTACGTAATGCCAAAATAGAAGAAATCAATCATAGTAGAGGCTAGATTTGATACAAACCGACTTCTTCAGTGTTATAAGATGAGATAACATAAAATTGATTTGCTGGTTCTTTCCAATCAACTTGTACAACTTTATAATTGCCATTATTGCTTGTTAGAAAGGTATTTGTCAAGTTTTCGTACCATTCATCTTCACGACTTCCAGTCCATCCGTGTATTATAAATACAATCGTTTCATTACCTTTTAATTGATCAGATGGTTGTTCCGGATCTAATCGTATAAATTCTTTTGTATTATCACCAGTGAATAGATAATAGTTGATTTTATTTGGATCAACCTTTTCATAGGTGATATTTCTGATTATTAAGGCTGCACCTGTATAAATTGCAAACAAATCTTCTTTGAGGTGTTCGTCGAAAGATTCATTGCCTAAAAGTTGATTTTGTAGATTTTGTAAATTAAACAAAAATTTGGCAAATTTGCTAACTTTACCCGAAATTGTTGATATTATTGTTACCAAAAACAATAGATACTTATTAGAAGCCATGTCAATCAGAACTAATTTTTAAAAATGGACCAAATTTCGGTATTTATTGATAGGTTCAAAGTTTATGTAATAATCGGATTGATAAGGTTATGCATTGATTTATTAATAAACATCAAAAGAAATTTTTTTTTTTTTTTTTGATAACAAAATGAAGATCTTGACCTATATTCAAATAAGGATAACTCTTATCAGTATGTTTGTTGATGTCTTCATATTACTGAAAACTACAAAGTTTTGCATTAGTTCTTATAGTTTTGCCTGCTGGAGGGCTATTTTTGGCATTAAACTACTCATGTTCCTAAATGCAAAAACTTCTCGAAATTAGAAGCGAATTCCTTTAGGACCTAACTATCTATCGCTCCAATGTAGCACAACAGGTAGTCCAGACTGACAAAAACCCTATGCTTGTCAAATAAAGGTATGTTTGCCAAAAGATGCAAAAAATTGATCAAATTTGGAATACTTCAACTGATTTTTGGAAAACTTCAATGAGATGTAGAATTTTTTTTGGGGATATAAGCATCCGGTGCCCGAATTAACCAATTTCTGACCTTTGACTCGTATTTTGTATCGTCTTTAAATACTGGTGCATTGCAGATCGTTGCCAGTTTTCATCAAAATGGCTCTCAACAAATATCTCTTGATCACCTTAGTAGTAGTTGTCTTAAATACTTTGGGCAATCTTTGTAAGTATTTTGCAAGTGTTTGTTGATATTTTGCAAAAAAAAAAAAAAAACTAATGCGATTTGATTGAAGGCGATGAATTGGATCCCAAGATTGGAGAAGATTTGATCAATATCTATACACACCAACCAGTACAACCATTGAATACAAGGATTTATTCAGGTGTTGATCCAACCGATGTCAAGATGTATTTGTTTACATCTGATAAACCACAAACACCTATACGAATCCATAGAAATTATCCATCGTTAAAATTGAAAGGTGAAGAAACAATTGTCTTTATCGTCCATGGTTGGCTTGAAAATCGTGATAAACAATGGTATGAAGATTTGAAAAATGCATTCTTATTTAGTAAACAAGACAATTATAAAGTTGTACAAGTTGATTGGAGCAAACCAGCATTACAATTATATTCAAAATCTGCTGCTAATACAAAAGATGTTGGTAAAATACTGGGTCGATTTATTGTTAAATTAAACCAGGATATGGCTATTCCAATAGACCAATTCATTGTTGTTGGTCATTCATTAGGTGGTCAAGTTGCTGGTTATGTTGGTAAAACTGTAAAGACTTTTACTGGTGAACGTTTGCCACGTATTGTAGCATTAGATCCAGCTGGACCGTTATTTTCTAACAATCCAGAAGTTCAACGTTTGAATCCAAAAGATGCTGGAGTTGTACATGTTATCCATACAGATGGTGGTACTTTCGGTATGAAACAACCATGTGGTACTATTGATTTCTTCCCAAATGGTGGTAGTATCCAACCTGGTTGTATTGCTGTTAATATAAAAGATCTCACTTCAATTCCAAAAATGGGTAATTATACTGTTTTAATCGAAAATTTTTTGATCTATTTTGGTAATTTTACAAAAATTTTGTTTAGTTTCATGTAGTCATCAACGTAGTTGGATGTATTTCATTGAAGCCATCTCAAATCCGGACGGTTTTAATTCAAAACGTTGTGAAAACTGGTTGGAATTTGAAGGTGGATTATGTGAAAAAAAAGGTCAAGTTACAATGGGTGATATGAAGAGTACTGTTGATGGTAAATTCTATTTGGAAACAAATAAGAAAGCACCATTCTCTAGAACAAGCAAAGGTTTTGATGAATCTACTGAAAATTCACTGTAACTTTGGCCACTTTCAGATCAATATGTAGAAATACAATACAGAGAAATATAAGTATTTTGCAAGGATATATTGTAGTTTTGACACCTGTTTTCCCTTTAAATTCCACAAAACAAAAGTTTACCTGTGATAAACTCGGTGGCAATTTGTCTTAAAGATCTAGAGCGAAGACTTGCTCCTATAGAGGTCACCAAGGTGAACCCTTATCACTCAACTATCTATAATCTTTAGATCTTCAAATCCATTTTGTCAGTGATTCCCAAGAATTCAAACGGACGTACAACCTTATTTAGCCTAAATCCTTTTGGGTTATCAATGATATACAGCGGGTTGGTGGGCTAAATGTCCCAAATTATCAAAAGATTCTTAATTATTGCGAAAGGATAAGAAACAAAAGCTCCTCTCTTGGATATTACATTAAAGACATCAGAGCTATAAATGGAAGGTTGTAAGACATGCTGGATCCTAAGGTTTTGGGAAGCAGTGTGCTTTTGATGGGGTGAAGATAAATGTACACTCTCCTGGTTTGCCACCTTCCTTGTGACATATGGTTAATTCGTGATACATTCCAACGATTTGTAACGAAATTTGGGCAGCTGTGGTAGTTAGCAGTGTGGCTCCTACAACAGTTGGCAAAATTGGGGTTTTAGCACTTTTCTTATAGGTGTTTGGGGCGATACATTAAATTACGTTAATAGTGAATCATAAGTTTATAGAAAAAGAATCAAAATTACAAAAATTAGAAAAAAAAAATCGCATCCATTGAACGATCAACTTCTCCAAAAAGTTATTGAAAACTACTAAGCTTTCTATAAGAGAGTATTTTTGGCATTAAAGTCTCCCAGGGCAATAACCGATGTTCCTAAAATGCAAAAACTTCTCGATATCAGAGGTGAGTTCCAGCACGCATCCATGACTAATGCATCGTTATGCTGTCTCTTCTCCACGACCTACCTGTCGGGCGTTGCAATTTAGCAGGAAATCCAAACTATTGGAGTCTCTAATGCTATAAAATGTAGGAATGTTTCATATACTAGCATGAGATGGAATAAGTGATGAGTGGCAAGATCAGCCAGCTCCTATTTTTCGGTACCACAACATCTTGTTGAAATAATTGGAAAGGCGACTGAGGGTTTTGCCACAATTTCCTCTGGCAACTTGTAGCACCACATCAGATTTTCCGATGGAAGGCTGTTTTTGCTTGGCTGTCAATTTGGAATTGACTGCCTTACAGTAGGACACGCTGGATCCTAAGCTGGTAGAGGCAGCATGCTTTTGGGCGGCTAGGTGGGGTGAAGTGGGGTGTACTCTGCTCTGATTTGCCACCTTCCTTGTGATGGGGATCCATTCCAGCAATTTGTAGGAAATTTTAGGCATGCGTGGTAGTTGGCACTCTTTGTATAGGTGTTTGGGGAGTTACATTAAATTACATCAATTGTGAATCATAAGTTTATTCAACGATCAACTTCCCCAAAAACAATATCTAATGTACCAATAATAGCAACAATATCAGCTAACATTAAATTTTTCCCAAGTTTATTTAGGCCAGCTAAATGTACAAAACCTGGTGATTTGATTTTACATCGATATGGTTTTGTACTACCATCCGATACTAAATAAACACCAAATTCACCTTTTGGTGCTTCAATTG
>JAZBGY010001483.1:0-21066 GCA_037414755.1 Lydus trimaculatus | reverse complement strand
ATTCTGAGGTTATGTTCGTATTTGTTTCCATTTCTCCAATCATCTTCGACCCCCTGTGTCTAGAACGTTAGTGCCAATACAAACAATAAATAATCACTAGAATAATCAATGTTGTCAATAGTATAAAATAAAATTTCCTAATAAAATAACAAGAACGTCATCAATATTTATTGGTTATGTGGCTGATTCGGCTTTTTAAAAACCAATTAATAAATTAATTAATTAAAACAATTGAAATGTTAACAACCGGTGATTATTTAACATTAGACAATTATGAATTTAAAAGTTCACCAGAATCATGTAGTGATAATTCGTATTGTACAGGTACAAAACTATTTGTTTTTATACAAATCAAGACAATAAACATTGTTTGTTTGTTTAATTTTAGATATTACCGATTTTCAATCAGATGAAGATTTCATACAACAATTATCATCAGATCTAGATATTCCATTATTATTAAATCCTGGTGAAGATGAGATGAATTTATTGAATGCCTTTTTTGATAAAAGTCCCGATGAGATTATGGCAGAAATCACAGCACCCTCCCCACAACAACAACAACAGGATGATAAATTAAATGATATAACTGAACAGATAAATGAATTACAACAAATGGATATAACACAATGGGGACCGGATAGTTTCCCAAATTTACAAAGCGATATCAAATTAGAGGAGACCTACTACGATTCGGGCAATTCATCCGATTCAACTAAAAGTAATTCACCAATACAAAGTCCGAAAGATGAGATCAAATTCAAAATGAAAATAGAACCAACAACAAATAATAATAATATTGTGATAGCATCGAATATTTTACCACAATCAGTACAAATACAACAAACGAAACCGTTGAAATTGATTAAACAACCGGAAAGACGTGTCCCAATACAACCAAAATACACACCTGTACCTAATAATAAAAATAAAATTGTTGTTATCAAAAATACAACAAATATCAAACCGGTAACGGTAGCGGCTGCAGCTAATCGATCGAATGTTGTAGTTTTAGAGAATATTCAAACAGTTCCTATTAGAAATTTACCACAAGTAGTTCCAACTTCACCACCACCACCACAAACAACACTACCCTCAATTATTTTAAATAATCATAATAATAATAATAATCTACCGGTGAATATTGATCCAAAGATATTGAAAAGGCAACAACGTAAAATTAAAAATCGTGAATCGGCGTGTTTATCACGTAAAAAGAAGAAAGATTATCTGACATCATTAGAGAATCAAGTTAAAGAGTTAACAATTGAAAATCAAACATTAAAATTTGAGAATTTACAATTAAAAGAACGTTTATCACAATATGAAACTGATAAATTACAAAATAAAAATACAATAACACAGAAAAATATTAAAAATGGTATTGTTTTATGTTTATTTGTTTTAACAATTGGTTTCAATCTAGATTTTGTTAGGTAATCGTTTATTTATTTCGTATTTTTTTTTTGTTTAAATAATTCAATGTTTTGTTTTTTTTTTGGTGAAAACATAGAAATCCATTTTATACGAAAACTTCATCAGTAGATGTTCTATCAGGGAATAGTCCAGAATTATTGAATCATCACAGTAGGAATTTGTTGTGGACAACAGATGAGACAAATGATAATAAAACAACGGCTTTTTCACCGTTTACAATGTGTCCGGCTGCAATAAATCAAACTGAAAGTGCACGATTAGTGTTGGAATTGGAGAGGTATATGAAACATTACAGTAGGCTCCCTTTTAACCGGCCCACTCCGGAAAATACTGCACACATATAGTTGAAGTTAATCTAACAAACGAATACGAGAGTCATATGCAAACAGAAATGTTCCAATAGTTTCTGGTTTTTATGTCCTCGTCCATACTGTTCGAACGCAAACGAACAGTTTTCTTTGAAATGCCGGCATTTGTTTTGCCGTCGATTCACGTTCGTTTATTAGATGTGCTTCCGGCGTAACAGTCGGTGCAGTTAAGAGAGAATCATTAGCTGAAACAGTGACGTTGTTTTGAGCATCGACAAAGTAAAAATGAGTCTTTAAGGAACATAAAGCCAGGCATTCACAGTGCAATCTGTAGGACTGCCGTTGGACTATCAGAGCAGCTTACAGTTATTACAATAAGAGACAAGACAAGAAAGAGAAAGATTTAACGTGCGATACCTGCCACTTCTGGCCCAACTCACACGGCCCCCATTGGCGAGGGATCGAGGTTCACGCCCTATCAACCTCGTCGGACCCATCGGTCGACTACCGATTCCCTTTTGGGCTGCAGGACCATCAGGCACTTCGGTGGAGCGGAGACCTATTTAAACCTGTCCTAGCTGTGCAGGCTGGTTCCCGAGCTAAGCATAGCTCACCGGTCGAGGTATGCTCTACTACAACCTCTACTCCGCGCGGAGTTTTAACCACTACTACCACGAGTCCAACCGCAATTGGCCGGGCAGGGAAATGCATGGGGCCCCGGCCTCCCATGGTACCAGTCTACATCACTGGTCGGATGTGCGGAAGCGTACTTCCTCCCAGTTGAGTCCTGCAACGCTCGGCACTGGTCAACCCTTGACTCAGGAGTGCGGGGTAGTCAAGAAATCCCCGAACTGAGAAAAGCTCAGTCCTTGCACTTACAATAAGAGACCGAAGTCTTTCTGCCTACCCGCCTCGGCAAAAAATCCCTCGCACGCTCGCTAGCGAAACCCTTGACATGGGAACCCATCATCCATTGCCGTCCAAAAATCAGCGGGGACAGCACCAGGATCTTTGTTCACCCTGTAAAATACGTTTGCGTTTTTCCACACCTTCCTGGTCGACGGCGTACCACATTTGACTTTCGTTCTTTGCTGTGGGTGGTTCGACGCCTTGGCTCACCGATGCCACCCCCGGTCTTCACGCATTCACGCCTCAATACTTTATTTATCTCCACCACTCTGGTTGGTACTGCCGCCAACCCATTGTCACCAGTTCTGCACTCTTTTTTTCGGCGGTTAGGAATGCAGTTAATCGCCATCCCCACAATCCCACCACCGGTACCATACAACACTTCCGTTGCAGTCTTCCCTGAGATTTGCGGATTTTTCAACTAGACCATCCTGGAATCAATCTCGCTTGGAATAGTTTCGGCCGCCGTTTCCGTACTCTAACAATCAGCCTACTGAGAGAGCAGCCTACAGTGATGAACCTCATCCTACATCCTACCGCGTTGGTTTGTGAGTGGGTAAATCATCTATTACAAGTCCTAATAACAGTACAAGTTAACCTAATGATGAGTAATTTTTTAATTAACACTGGGGGAGCGTGAGTGGTCGGATGTAGTCGCACGCATTCGACTAGTCCTACAGATTGAACTATGAATGCCTAGTTTTAGCTAAAACAATGAGGCCGGTTTGGCGAGGGCAGTTAAGGCCCAGTTTAACGTCGATTCATTAATGACCTTGCTGTAAATCAACCTTATGTTCCTTGGAAGTGTGTGAGTGTAAGTGGTCGCATACATCCGACTGTAGTCTTGCAACTTAATCCTACAAACTGGACTGTGAATGCTTAGGTTTAGCCAAAATAGTGAGGCCGGTTTGATGAGGCTCGTTAAGGCTCAGTTTAGTTTCCATTCTTTAATCTTG
The DNA here is from genome assembly GCA_037414755.1 of Lydus trimaculatus. Lineage (NCBI taxonomy): Eukaryota > Metazoa > Arthropoda > Insecta > Coleoptera > Meloidae > Lydus > Lydus trimaculatus. Next base: position 17,456 of record JAZBGY010001483.1, on the reverse strand, counting down.
GTCATGTATGTAAGTCAAAATTAAGGAATCGAAGATAAACCAGTCTTAAGAGTTAAGAGAGATGTTATGTGGGATGGTAACTGTAATAAAACAATTATTTGTTGTTTATAGGTGGATTGGTAAGCCGAAAGGTCCAAATGAGATGTTACCAACTAAAAAAACCCCACCACCATTATCAGTAAAATCATTATTATTACGTAAACGTAAACCGAAAAAATACGAAACACATTTAGTTTCATTTGATAAGAATAATTTAAAAGATTTAGAACAAAATGTTAATAATAAAGAATTACAAGTATTTACACAAACAACTGAACATATTTATAGTGAATTTTTTGAAGCAATCAATCGTCAAGATGATACATTCTATGTTGTATCATTTAGTGATCATCATATGTTATTACCAGCATTACATCATAATAAAACTAGACGACCAAAGATGTCATTGATTATGCCATCAGTACTATCGAATGGTGAAAAATTGATTAATTTTTTAATTGTTTTATTTTAAAATAATTTTTATAGGGAATACATCACATCCAACTTATATTCCATTGATGCAAATCGATTGTGAAGTTCTAGATACAAGATTGATAAAGATACGTTACGGTTCAATTCCGCAACATTTACGTTCACCTAATAATTCGACAAATTATCAAAATCATCAAAACAATGATAATAGTGATATTAAAGCCAATTATACAAGAAAGAAGCCGTATAAGCCGTATTTTATGCGGAAAAATTCCGACATGTACAATATAAATTAGGGGCAATAAATGGGGTTATTATTTAAAATCAGATTCGAATTATTTAAATAATTGTTTTATTTTATGTAAATACAAATTTTATCAAAATATTTCATTTTAAATCTGGTGTACTTGAGCCCAAATAACATTTCAAATCATCAATTGTTGATTGAATTAATTTGACTTTAACTAATGGTAATTTTAAACGTTTATAAGCTTCATACCGATGACAACCACCAAAACTATAAAAATAATTACCACCTTCACGTCCAATTATCCATAATACATCGATTGGTGGTACTTGAGAACGTTGTTCTGGTATTGATAATGTTTTCATTAATGATTCAACTTTATCATTGTCTAGAATTGGTTGAAATGGACGTATGATTTCATTGAATGGCATTTCGTGAATTTCTGCAATTCCATCACTGTGTATACTTGTTATTGCACTCATCTCAGGTTTTTTCTTAAAAAACAAAAGAAAGAAAATCACCCAAATCACAGTTTGTGAATAGATAAGAGATTAGAAAGATACTGAAATTTAGTAATGACTGCTATTGTTGAAATGATAATAATTACAATACAATAGCAACATAAATTTAAAAATGACATTCACATAACAATAAAAATTTGAATACATATTACCATTACCGGACTATGTAGTTATGGGCCCTGGGCCTCACTTAAGTCTTGGGTCCGTTTTTAGTGAATAATTTAATTTTACGTACACCGAGGCCTAGAGCAAGTGCTTCCGGCTTAATTCGGCACTGTATATTATACTTAAGTTATGGAAGAAACTATATTCAATATACCGCGAAAGTGATGACATCAGATGACACTGTTGCTATGGTATTGAGTTCTAAACAAATCAACTTCATTGAGTGAGTGTGAGGTTCGAACTAATTACCATAGCAACGGTGTCATCTGGCGTCAGCATTTTTGCTGTCTATTTTTAGTCAGTCACTTGATTCCGAGTTAATCGTGTATGGCCCGCTTAAACTTAAATAACAATTGGGAGATACTCGAAGTGTTGGAAGGTAGCAAGCGATTACGATCCCCAAATTCGGAAGACATCTCACTATCGCCAGTGTTATCAAAGCTGTATGAGAAACTGCTTTCTAAAAGGCTTAAATCTATTATTGAAGAAAAGAGCATAATCTCCGGCGCACCAGTTTGGATTCTGCAGCTATGGATCAGGTTCATAGACTCAAGAGCACAGAGCCGAAACAAGGGAAAATTTGGATATAGACAAACCGGGATATTAGCGCGCCTTTCGAAAATGGGATGTTCCTTTATCATGATTTAACATTACGATCTTGGAAACCGTAAATGATCGGAGATTTAAAAAATTAATTTGATGATGGCCATAATGAAATTGAATGTCGTATCGAAAATTTGCTATTCCACAGAATTAAAGTCTTTGTCATCTCAATTAAAAACTTTTCCTAACATTTTTTGATCAAAGTAGATTAGGATCGGCGCGTGCGTATGGCGCCTCCACCAAAATTTTCAAATTTCACGCGCGAAAGTACCCAGGCGCATCCACCAAAATTCAAAAATGGAATAGAATCGGCATCATATAACAATTTCTTTGAATAAAGGTGCTACAAGAGCATAATTCGTATCCGGTTAAAGAATTTAGCGCCCCTAGTCGGTTGACGCCCCTAGGCTAGTGCCTACTCTGTCTATAGCTAGTTCCAGCCCTGCAAGAACATACAGTTTCTTACTAAAATCATACAATAGTGAATTGAAACCCATAAATGCTGATGTACCACCTAGAGCAGTGTTTTGGGTCCACTGCGATATCCTAGAATTCTACTCCCCAGTAACAGAATAAACTACAATTGTCACCTTTGAGAACGACACGCGAGTATAGGCGATTGGTTGATAATACGCTGAACAAGGAGCTATCGAAATTCAGGGCCGAAACAAGGGAAAATTTCGGTATAGACAAATCGGATTTTTAGCGCCCCTTCCAAAAATAAAAGAATAGAAAAAAAATTAAAAATATTGGAATACTCGTATAATATTATGAGATGTTTATTTTATGGCCCTGATGAGACTAAATGTCGTATGAAAATTTGCTATTCCACAGAATCAAAGCCTTGTCATCCCAATTATGAAGTTTTTCTAAATTTTTTTGATAATTCTGTGAATGAAGGTGCTACAAGAGAAAATAGAAAATAGCAATTTTTGGTTTTCTATCGGTATAATTCGTAAACGATAAAAAATATCTTAATTCTTTTATTGATCTGTTAAATACGCAACTTTTCTTCCTTATTTCTTCCATCATTTACGGACGATTTCCAAAATAGCAATGGTAAATCACAATAAAAAACATCTTGTACACCTTAATCAATTTGCAGTCATATGCACTTCTTATTTACAAATCAAAATAATGAATTGTAAACCTGAATTTAGCGCCCCTAGGCTGCTACCTACTCTACCTAAACCTAGTTTAGGCCCTGTCGAAAGTGTCCGTAATTTTGTTCATTCGATAGGCCACCATTTTAAAGGGCAAATAATTTTTGATTTATTAATATATTGTATTGCTTAATTTTAAATTTCCCGCGAATCGAATATCGATAAATCGAATCGATTCATCGAAACAATGGCACGAATCAATTTTAAATCTATAAAAGCGATCGTCAATTACACCGCTAGTTCGACAACACAATAAATTGTTTATCAATCTAGAAAATCATTTATTAATTAGAAATCATAAAAATTACACAATTTTAATTGAAATCAAAAAAATATAAAATAGTATGAATCCTGCGTGATCGTGTATGGAAGCTTTACATAAAATGCGCATGCGTGATTGTCAATAGCGCATGCTCGAAATCAAAAACTGTCAAATTTATTTAAAAACCGGAAATACCACCGGCAAGTAAACAATAATTTGTTTATTTGCATTTGTTAAACAAACAAAATTCATAAAAATCATCGAATTTCCAGTAATTTTCTCTAAAATTCACATCAAATTGAAAGCAAATAAACGATAGTTTTTGCAAAAAAAAAAACGAAAAAATGGAAAATTGTTGTAGGTTATGTTTGAATAAAAATCAAGACGAATTAATGCCCATATTTATCCCAATGGATGGTAATCTTCAATATAAAATAAAAAAATGCGTTAATATCCAAGTAATAAAAACAAACAATAAAAAACCAATATAATAAAATTGATAATTTTCCAGATAACCGAATACGATGAAATACCAACAGATGTATGTAAAAGTTGTATCAAGAAAATAACAGAATGGTACCAATTCAAATTAGATTGTAAATTTTATGAGGATGTTTTAAAAGAAAAATTACGCAAATTACAAAACATCTCATTAGGAATTGAGGAAGAAATCGAAGAAACTACCGGAAATGTCTACAATTGCACCATATGTCCAAAAGAATTCGACACTTTAGTCGAATATTTAGACCATCAGTATGAACATAACGGACAATCTGTATTTAAATGTGATTATTGTACGGAAATTTTCGATAATCGTGACGATTTAGTTAAACATGAAAACAACCATACCGAATATTGTATTGAATGCGGTATAACAGTACGGAAAAGTAGTATGAAATTGCATTTAAATCAACATACCGATAATTATCGTTGTAATCATTGTAATAAATGCTTCAATTCGAATGCTACCCTATCTCAACATATAATAGCCGTTCATACAAATCGCAAAGATCACATTTGTGATACGTGTGGTAAACAATTTTCAACAAAAACCGCATTAATTGTACATTTACGTTCGCATAGTAATCAACGTTTATATAAATGTGATTTATGTGATTATGCTGGACGTACAGCATCAGCATTATATATACACAAATCGATACATTCAAATGAGACATGTATTTGTGAGATTTGTACGAAAATCTTTAAAAGTTCACGTAATTTAAATGATCATCAACGACGTGTTCATTGTAAATCAAAAAAACATCAATGTACCTATTGTGATAAGAGATTTGTTGATAAATATATGTTAACAATACATTTACGTACACATACCGGTATTAAACCGTATAGTTGTGAATTGTGTCAAAAAACTTTTGTACGTTCAGATACATTAAAAGAGCATCAATTAATACATAAAAAACAACAATTCGAATGTGTTAAATGTAAAAAACGATTTACATCAAAAAAATCACTAAAACGGCATTGTTGTAAAACGAATTGTTAGAATTTTTTTTGTTGTTATTCAAATCACGTACAAAGTTCAAAAACTGCTAATAAACCTAACCTTAAAATGTGTAATCCGCAACTAATTCTATTATTTAGCGGTAAACGGAAATCCGGTAAAGATTATATTTGTGAAAAATTGAAATCTTTGTAAGTTTCCACCATTTCGTTAAATTTAAACAAGACGTTTATATTGAAATCGCTTTTTTTAGACTTACCGATCAGAAATGTTGTATTGTACGTATATCGGGACCATTAAAACAACTCTATGCAAAACACCATAATCTTGATTTTAATGAATTGATGCGTGATACACCTTATAAAGAGAATTATCGTATTGATATGATAAATTGGAGTGATGAGATAAGAGGGAAAGATCCGGGATACTTTTGTAGAGCAGCTTGTGAATGTGGTAATACTTTTTTTCAAACAAAATTTACCTCCCAATTAATTATGTAATTATGAAATTAAAGCTCCACTTACACCGATATGGATAATTAGTGATATACGACGTAAAAGCGATATTAAATGGTTTAAAGAAACTTATCAGGATAAGATAAAAAATATTCGAATTGTAGCAAATGAACAAACACGAAAGAATCGCGGATGGGTCTTTACAAATGGTAAATCTTATCGAAATAATAAATTATAAAATTAAAATGTTCAATTAACAGGTGTTGATGATGTAACATCTGAATGTGATTTGGATGATTACAACAATTGGGATTTACAAATCAACAATAATAATGATGATGAATTAGAAGATGGAATTAAGCAAATTATCGCCTTAACTCAATTATAAAATTACTAATTAAAGGCGTCCATATACTATCAACCATTATTGCACAATAATAATATACAAAGATTTTGTTGATTCATAGTGTATGGACGGCTTTAACAACACCTACAACTACCTGTTGCGTCAAGGTCGTTTTGTGACTTTGTTTAATTTAAGCTTAAATCCGAATCAAACCATGACTTATTGTAGACTTTGTTTATTTGATAATAATTTAATTAAATCAGATGAATTACCAGATAATTTCAATGTTGTTTCATTAGATTTATCTAATTTAATTAATAAATATATGGGTATTCAGGTAAAATTAATTAGTACATATTTAATTACGGTAATTATAAGGGGTAATTTTTAATTTTAAGATTAAGTTAGATGATGTAATTTCGAAATTAATTTGTGGGAATTGTACAAATAAATTGTTAGAATTTGAACAATTTGTTAAAATGTGTAAACAATCCCAGAAAATTTTAAAAAAGAACCATCAAAATCCAAACAAAAGGTAAGAATTTATTTGATTATTTCGTAATTTATTACAAAGAAAAAAAAATGTAGTCCTTTAGAGAGTTGTTCAAAAATCGATTCAACTCTCCACTCATCAAGTCAAGATCATCAAGAACAACACAATCAAACAAAAGTTGTTTTCAAATGCAGTAAATGTCCACAGGTAGGAATTATTTAACTTTTCCTATTGTCTGTTTGTTAAAAATTGGTTTTTTAGACTTTTCGACAACAAAAGGAATTAGTGTTGCACGAATCGAAACATAAAATTCCTTGTAAAATCTGCTCGATTTTAGTATTGCCGAAAAGTATGAAAGCACACTTACTTATCCACACCGACGTTTACAAGTAAGACTGTTTTTTTTTGTTTTTGTTTGGTTTCTTATCTTTATCGTATTCGTTGCGTACATTTATACATTGATAAGAGAGACAAAGATGAAAGAAGTCGTCTAAATTGACACTAAAACCATCTTTGCCTTATCCAAGTGTAATAGGGGCGTCGAAAGGGGCCCAACAAAACAATTTAGATCACTTTTATCTACCCTCTTTGGGGCTTCATATCTGTGAATTACTAAAACAAATACAGCGTGTCCTCTGATAGTGAACACCCAGAAATTGGCCATTTTTGAAAAAACTCAAGTAGAGCTTTACAAAGGCACACTTCGGGTTTAATTGACGAAAGACAATCAAAATCTACAAAAGGGCAAAAAAGGTGCTATCAGATCGCTTGTTGCGTGATAACTGAAGCAAAAACCTGTATTGGTGGAACAAAAGGTTAAAATTGAGGCGAGACAGTCTACAATCAAAACGTAGAGTAGACCTACTATTTAGGTCACTTCTTATCACCGAATGTCTAGACTAACAGTAATTACAATACAAGAAAAATTGCGGTTTTTTAAAACAATACCTTTCCAGTCCACGTGTCGTCATCTTCCATTCAATTTGGCAGCTCATGAAGACCCCAATTACACACTTTCTTTTTTCGCGACGTCCAACAATCGACCGATTGTCAAGCAGTTAACACGACCGAGTCTAAAATACAACTAATAAAAATAGCAAAATAAACGTTATTAGATAATGATTAATCCAAAATTGGTTGCGAAACTTTTATTCGCTGTTATCAAAACCAATTTTTGATCATTATTGAATTTATTACGCAAATTTTTTGAAATTTTCTAGGTGCAAGGAGTGTGGCTTGCGGCACACATCACGTGCCACATTAGAAAAACACCAAAAAGCCCGTCACAACAACATCAAAGGCTTCTTATGCCACATCTGCGGCAAACAAAGCAGTTGTTATTCATCAATGAAACGCCATATGGGCTATCATAGTACTGATCGTCCATACAAATGTAATCATTGTGAATTTACAGCGAAATCATTGAATATCATCCAAGTACACACATCAAGACAACATTTAGCTGAACGTAGTGTATGTGAGATTTGTGCGAAAATCTTTAAATCACAATTAAGTCTAACACAACATATGAAACGTATCCATCAAAATAATGGCAAATACACATGTGAATTTTGTACGAAAACTTTCATCGAACGGTATAGTTTCAATAAACATATGAAACGACATTTAAATCAACGCTATCATGAATGTGAATTGTGTCAACAAGAATTCGGTACGGTGCGTAAATTGAAAGAACACATGTACACACATCGCGATGGTTGTGTTGAATGTTTACATTGTGGTAAACGGTTTTTTTATAAAAAATATTTACATAAACATTACGAACGCTGTTGTAACAAACAAAACTAATAATAAATGGTCCAAATTTTTTATTTATTTCGTACTATTTTACATAAATATCTTGTTAAAGAACACCTAAGAATTAAAACTTAGAAATGTTAAAAAAAAAACCATTGTCCAATACCGTAAGCACTACCATTCTTTTGTTTATAATTTAGACGGGGGGAAAAAATGAGATCTGCATAATTAGTATTTTTGTTGATATTAAGTACCTAACGTATTATAATTTGTGATGATTGGGTCGTTGTTGATTTACCTTTAAGAAAACGGAAAGAAACGTGGAAATTATTACAGAAAACACATCGAAAAGCGCCAATTTTGTCTCCATCATCATCATCATTGATTTAGGCCATTTTTTTCAAACATTGCTAAACAATTACTACAACAATTAAGCAGAAACAAAAACAAAAAACAAAAACCTACAGATAGATTAGCCAACAACGAAATCTGTACATTTTGGTTTTTAGTATTGTGTAATTACAGATTTCATTGTACAAATGACCTATATTGCTAAATTCAATCATAATTGGTTTCTATTCAAATTAATTAATTAGCGAAAATTTGATGAAATAATTACGGTTTGTTTGTTTCTTCTTTAGTGTACAAAATTTTTTTATTTGTTTATTTTTGAAAAATTTTCTAGAAAAGTAAGCGTTCTTTGTGTTTTGGTTATCATTTTTTTTTCTTTAATTAGTACAAATTCTGTACGTTTTCAAGAACACTCTGACTATTTGTTGCTTCAATATACAAAAATAACAATTATTGTTTATATTGGATGTTGATTTTTTTTTTGTAAAAATTTACGTTAAAATTAAACGATTACAGAACAAGAAGGTGAACACGATAAATACAACCAATTCTCAATTAATAATGACTACGTTTACAACTTATTTACATAACTACGATGATTAATAGTATTTTTCGTTCAATAATATACAAAACAAATTATATAAAACATTGATTATATCAAATGAAATTGTTTATCAATAAAAAAAAACAATTAGATGTAATAAAACATCTAACAATAAATTCTCATTTGATATAATCATTATTATAACAGGAGAGATCGCTCTAATCACAATATTGAAAAAAAAAACTATAATAAAACGTTTAAAACAAGTTTAATCTTGATTTTCCCTAATGTAGTTATTTTTAAAAATAAAGACACTTACGCTTAAAGAATAATTTGTTGTTTTTTTTTTAAACAATAAGAGTAAAGCCTGAAAATTTGAAGTACTTCAGAAGTACTGAAAATATATAAATTAACATTTTTTGTTACAAATTTGATACTTCTGAAGTATAATTTATGTTACATATTTCCACAGTTTATACATTATTATTACTATTATTATTATCATTATTATTATTACTAAATAAAGCTGGATTTTGTTTTAAAATCGATTAAACTGTAATTTTGTGTGATATATGCTAGATTGCATACCATTTGTTTGTCTGCCAAATATCCAAACAAAACTGTGTAAATGTGTGCGCGTATTTTTGTTTTTAATTTAAACAAATGATGGTGTTTTTTTGGCGGTTTAATGAGGGACGATACGCCGTCAGGTACCATATTTACGAAATATAGATGTTTATCTGTTGTTGCTGTTGTTGTTATTGTTGTGATGATGTAATAATAACAGGTACAGCAATGCAAAGGCGACAATGGTTAATGATTTATTTATCTCTCCACCGGTTGCTACCTGTAATTATTATTATTATTTTTGTTATATAAAGCAATAAATTGTAAAATCTTGATTAATATACCTGTGACTGATTAGACCATTGATTGGTGCTGCTGTAACAGTTGGCACCATTTCTAATTCAACAAGTAATGGAAAATGATCGGAAAATACATGCGGATGTGGACATCCAATAACTTTATTCTGTGTTAACCATTCTTGTGAAATTGGGCCGAGTAAACCTAATGGTGTCATTGTTTGTTTTGCGTAGAAAATATAATCGATAATGCCTTTAAAATCGAACCTTTATTCCAAAAAATAAAAAAAATTAATTATAAATTGGTGGATTAAATCTAAAAAAAAAAACGATATTTACGTGTAATTGGTGAATGGCATAATTTCGTCATTATATGCAGATGCAAGTTTAAAGGAATGTGTAAATTCATTGGGTTTATCACAGCTCAATATCTTTTCTAAACATGGTTTATAACTAAAATCTTTGAAATCTTTATGATCTTGTGAAACACGTCCAGTACTGAGGAATTCAATAACACCAGAATCTGGTAATGAATTAAAATCACCACATAACACTAATTGTATACTATTTGGATCTGTATTATGATTATCTGTTGTTTTTAATGTTTGTGCTGATTTCTCTAATATTGTCTTCAACTCAGTACTTAACATCATTGTTTGGATTAGTTTCACATCACAAAATTCTGGATCCCAATGTATATGTGCTGTACACACCAATAAAGGTTGTTGGATATATGGAGCATCTGCAGGTGCTGCAATTATCAACAAAAAAACAATCAATTATTACAACAATAACACAAAAAAACAATATTACTATTTTCCCAAGCTGCTGCTGTAGTTTGTAATAATGCAGCCAATCCGATATTATCTTTGGGCATAACTCTATTCAACATATGATCTAAACCGTCCGCATTAGCCATTGCTAATTGATTGAATTCAACTAAATGTTCTTTAATTAATGTAAATCTACAAAAATTTTGAAATTAAAAAATAATAATGTTGCAAATAACAGAATTTTACTTTGATGTACGATAAAATATAGCACAACCATCAACATATTTCCGTTCACTTTCAGCCATATGTTTAGCTCTAGATTTTGGTGAATAAATACCTAAATAACCATCTTGTTTTAATTCAGGTAGAAAATAATTATAAAATTGTTCCATTTCAACTTCTTGTAAATTAATTATATCGGCACCATAATGTCGTATCTCTTCTAATATACCTTTTTTACGATAATCCCAACTAAGTGCCCAACTGGGACAATAACTATACATTTGTCGTGTAGCATATTTATCACATAACACGTTGTAACACATCACAGTGAAAATACCTGTATATAAATTATTCATTATAATAACAAACAATAACAACAGACGACAATAAATCAACTTACATGTCGGTCGATTTGTTGATGGTTTTGCTAATGGTATCCAGGGTCGGGGTGGAGGTGTTGGAGTTGTTACTAGAAAAAAATAAATAAATTTACATAATTTTAATATTCCACACCAGGATGTGGTCAAATATTTAAGAAAAACATGTTATAAATGACAACATTTCAAACAATCATATTTTTATTTATAGATTAACCACACTATGCAACTGAATATTAACTAAATATGGTATCAAATTACCAACAAAAGAAATTTGTAATATATCCTTCCTAGTTAGTCAAAAGCAACTTAAGTCATTTTTGTAAAATTCTAATTAATGGACCGTTTAAGTAAGTGCAACTCATCAAATTATTGAAGCTTTCTTTATGTTGTTGTCTTCGGTCGGTTACATTGTGTTGGCGTACGTTCTCTACCTACTTATTTAAATACAATTTAGTTTCGTCTTTTTTGTTGTTGTTGTTGTTGTTATTGTTATTCTTAAACAACTTGTCAGACTTGTATTAAGATAGAGCTATTATATGCAGATGAGAAATCAAAGGGGATGACTGTGCATAATCAAACAACAACCACAACGATTTTGGAAAATTTTTATAACAAAAACAACAAATCTTGTATTGTTGTTATTTTTTTTTTTGAATAAATAAACAAAAATTTTAATTTGATAAAGATATGAGTCATAATAATTAACTCCACAACTTTCTAATTGTGCAAGATAAAAGATAAACAATTAACTATTGTTTTATGTGTTTATATTTGATTTATTATAAATTCACATCTATATAATTAACATTATTGTGTGTTGTAAATATTGCTAAAAAAATACAAAAAAACAGGTCAAAACTTGATAAGTGAAAGAAACTTTCTCTTTAAAGATTCCATTGAAGCGTAACAAATTGTTTTTTCATCTCTTATTATTACACAAATTTAAATTCTATAATAGACAGATTGTAGAATGATTCCCCAGACTCGATCATCATCCCAGGTTGATTTAGTTTATGGTTAATTATTTAAATAAATTGACCTTGATACTAGATAGTTTCACCTCGATTTTAAATAATAAACTCTAAATACGGAAGTAATTCGAATTACACCATATAAAGACTGGTGTTTTTCGTTTCTTTTTACAACATTTAATAATAATCATAATAATAATAAATTAGAAGTTTAGAAAATTCGAATAAATTTTGTATAAAAATGGAAAGCTTTTCCGCATAGTTTTTCATACATACACAAGGCAAATCTTGAAAGAATTCGTTAGCAGGTTACAACATTTTATTGAGAACGAGACATCCATACACGAGGTCAACTACATTCTATTAATCTTTTTTTCTAATTTATATAAGAAAATGTGAATGTTCTTATTATTTATACTATTATTATTATTATTATTATTATTATTGTTTCTAAACACAAACCGATGATATGAATTTGATTCATTTTTACAATACGTAAAGATTACGACATTATGGAAGAGGGAAACGTTGAATTTCGTTTGAAAAATATTGCAATATTTAATAAAAATGTTGCTATTTCATATAATTACACAATACAATTGTTTAATAAAGAAAATTCAATTTTAAATAATCTATTTTTAAACAATAACATGTTGGTATAATGAATAAAAGAACATATCCAGCCTGACAAAGCTTTGAATAAACGATTAATGATGATCAATCAATATACCTTTACTTATACCACACCTAAATCCTAGTCTATTGTAAGCAAAATTCATATTGTTTATATTAATAACATTTAAAACAAAAAAAAAAAACAGATGAATTATTGTAAATTATCATCATTATTACTATTATTATTCAAATCATAGTCGAGGACATTAGAGTTACTTTCTAACATACATTTGTATGTAGAGTGCGGTTGATTGAACAGATACAGGTTGTTTTTTTATAATCCTAGTTTAAAAGTAATCAATAAAAACCTTAAAAAAAAGACAAAACCTTCAATTTTCTAAGGTTTATAAACTATTTTTTTCATCCTCTTGCTCCTTCTACTGTTTTTATATACAGTAAGCAGCAACAAACTAGGTACATAGGAGAAAGCATCAACTCTACCCACTCTCATGTCTTTCATATAAGTTGAAACAAACAGAAACAGATCAGTAAGAAATGTAAAAACGTCGATTGTTAACACTACTTATTGCAAATTGGGTTTTAATATATCACCCCTCTTTCGTACAGTAGAAGTTGTACATTTGCTGGCAACTGTATCAGACAAAGATGGGTGATACCCCAGTTTCTCTTTAATGAGAGTGGGTGGCGTTGATGCTTTTCCTTATTGAACCTATTTTACTGCCGCATACTGTATATTACAACAATCATGATAACTGGGGGGCGGTTAAGATATTTTCGACGAGTAGAAATAATAAGAGCGTAACGGAATGTTGTAAATTTTAATGATAATACTTTCATTTGTAAAATATGCAATGAAATTATAAAAAACATCTGCTCTATTTCCTCTATCTGATCGATCTATCTATGGCCTAAATTTGATATGATTTGAAGAAATATTCAAAAAATTTATTTATATAGAAGACAATAAACAATAAATGCAAAATTCAAGGTTAGATTTGTTATAATAAAACAAATAATAAACAGGTGAATACAAGTAGGTATAAACAATAAATATGTATCTTTTATTGTTGTTATTGTTGTCTTTTTTTGTTTTAATAATAATAAACCGAAATAAAAACAACCAGTTGTTTTATTTCAATAAATAACAATTCCATATCCTACCAAAACTAGAAATACAATAATAATTACAACCAGTTTCTTTTGTACTTTCCCAACATTAACATGATGTTTATATTATAAAAAAATTTATTTTTAACAAAACAATTTCACTTTCCTCTATAGTTGATTATTAATAAATTTATTAAAATTGAAATAGGATAAAATTAAAGGGGTGGAATATTCAGGTCTTTTTATTAGAAAACAATCTTACATTATTATTATTATTATTAATAATAATGAATTTCATTTTCACATCTGATCATTATCAGCATCACGTTATTAAAGTGATTATTAGTTCCATGTTGTAAAATAGACGAAAAAAAAAATCGAATTTTTCCCTATTTGAAGCGATAGGAATATTGAAATAATTGATGCGATTATTAAAATAAAGAGGAAATAATGTAAAAATAAATAACAACAATATTTTACAGTGGAGGGAGAGCTTTAATCAACAATTAAAATCAATAATAATTTAATGTTTAATTAGTAATACTTCTGATTTGGTTTTTAAAACAAAAAACTAGCGTTTATAATTTAGTATAAAATTGATAAGGCGACACAAATTTGTATCCTTGTGGTATGGGGAGATACAGTCGATATAGATGGAGAAAGTAAAGTAAGTTCCTTGTTAACACCAATTTTGGTTTTGTAATATCACTGTAAAACAGTTTTCTTTTTTCTCTATTATTCACTATAACCAGTTGAGTTAAAATCAATTTTGAATTTGTGTAATTTTTTTTGACTAGAATTGAGTTAACTTACAAAAAAAAAAAACAGAGTACCAAGTTGCATAATAAACTTTCTTCTCAATAACGAAATTGACAATTCATAGATATTAGAAATAAAACATTATAAAACAGTTCGACTTAACCGCCGAGATTCAAACCCGGAATTCTTAACTTGCCGGACAGATAGTGTTGTTAAATCAAACTTTTTCGTACGGTTATAAAGAATAAATCTTTCTAATATTAATTGCCTTCATCGAAAAATATTCATTTTATTACCATTCCATGTTAACGATTGATGATTGAACTACAATAGAACCTTGATTAACCGATCCTCGGATAATTCGTCAATGTTAAAATTTTCGTGTGTTCTAAACACAAAATAAGATGATATTCAGGAGCTGATTTAGTTGTGATGCCGCCCTAGACCCGCTCTGATAATGTAAGAAACTACATTCATACAACTGGTAGAAACATAGGAGAAACTACAAGAAATGAAAAAGTCTTATAGTCTTCGCCCGGATTAAAAAGAGATCTATAGAAGATGGTATGGTTAAGGAAAAGAATTTGGAAAAAATATCGACTCATCCTCCATGCCATACCATACCACCGAGGATTTCTATGTTTTTAACAAATAAACAGATAAAAAGACATTTGCTATCTTTATCGCAAGTTATGTAGAAACATTTCGAATCCAATAAGTTAGAGAAAGATCAGATTATATTATATTAGATTGTCTCATTTCTTGTAGTTCCTCCTATGTGTCTATTTGCAATGTCTCAACATTAATGCTTGTTTTTTCCCAAAGAGTCTAGATCCGATTTTATTCCTGTAAGTATAACATTTCTGAGTCCTAACAGTCACAGAAAACTCATCCAATTTTAAAACTTTCCAAATGTTGTCGCCCTAGGCCCGGGTTACGCGGACCTAAGCCTAAATCATTTATTGATGATACTCCCATTATGTTCTTTGGAAACTTAGGACCAGCAACATAAAGATAAAATGACTAGTGCCAAGATGCAGAAAAATGTGACAAACTTCTTTAAAATGTAGACTCTAAAATCGAATGTTATACAGTTTTATCTGTTTTTCGATCAACAGTTTACTCTCTACCCTTCATTCAGACTGCTCTATTTAGAGAATAAAAATCGGTGGGGTTCGTAGCAGTGGTGTGATCCTTTTGACCCCGTTCTGCCGACATATTAAACTAGCGCAAAATTGCTGTTCTTGGTCGAAATATTTCACATTTTTCGCTTATTTTGATGGAATTAGCGCATGATTTGCAGCTTTTTCGTAGAATTTTTTTTGAAAATTCTAACACAAAAGTTCACCAGTTTTGGTTAGAATCCTCGAAAATTCTTGCTGATTTTGATAGAATTAATGCTGTTTTTGAGCAGAAGTTTTGGTGTTTTTTTGCTTATTTTGATGGAATTAGGGCAAAATTTACCGTTTTTGAGCAGAAATTCAAGGATATTTCGGTTATTTTGAAGAATTTAGCGTAAAATTCGTAGTTTTTAAACCGATGAAATTAGCCCGAAATTCGCCGTTTTTGAGCAGAATTTTTGGATGAAAAAATATTTGATCATTACAAACCACCATCGTAAGAATTCTTCAACAAAACATAGATAAAAATCATTTGAAAAACGGCTGATAGTTGCAAAATTTGGCAAAAACGTAATTTTTTAATATACGTTTAAAAATTTTGAGTGTCATGCAGTGCGGGCACCACTCTAATAATGACACTTCAAAAATCAAACTTTCACAGTAGAACATACATTAATTAAAAACAGAATATACGAAAATTTCAATCAAAACATTAGGAAATTTGAAATATATTGCACATTGGCATTTTCTCAATAAATTACACTTTAACTTTTATAATACGATATCAAAATGTAACATTACGGTACAAATAGCGTTAATTCGTCTTCCGCAACAGTAAAGCTTAATGACTCAATTTTGGAACATTTAAAAAAAAAATCACCCAAAAAAACAACAACATTGTAAATGATGAGAATAATTTATGTGAAAACGAAAAAATAAAAAAGAAAATCATCGTGTAATAACAACAATAAAAAGGTGCGTTTATATTACAATCAAAATTACATTTATTTTTAAATTTCAAAAACAAAAAAAATACACAATAGAATATAAATATCAACTTTCCAATATTTTCTTTTTTAATTATAAAAAAACAACAAAACAAAAATATAAGAAAGTATCCAATGATTAAACACTAATTAGGAAAAACATAAATTCGGGAAATTTTCCAAATATTGGAACAAGAAATTTGAAAACAAAAAAAGAGAGATAGAGAGAGAAAAACAGTGAAAGGTGAGTGAAACACATAATCTATCAGATGATCATAATTATTTTTCTCAAATTAATTAATTAATCAATTAATTAATTAACCTAAAAATCTACATCACCTAATAAATTATGGAAAGAGATCATTAATTATTAATTAATTAAAAATAGTAATAATAAATCTCATAATAAATTCGAGATCATAAGAACAATATAAAATAATAAATAAATAATAAAAAAAAAGAGTATATGATAGCGTTTTGAAAACTTAAAAAAAAAACAAATATTTACACCCATCAATTCGTAATTGTTTCAATTTTATTATTATCACATAATTTATCAATTTTATCATCACGTTTAACACTACTATTATTATTATTTATAATAGTTGTTGTTGGTGTTGAGAAAAACTTAATTTCTAAATCTCTATGTCCATTTAACGATGTAACAATCTCTGTTGATACTTCTAAATCACCACGTATTATCAATGGATCATTCTTAATTTTTATATCATCATCTTTAACAACATCATTCAATGAAATTGATGATAATCGATGTAATAATAAACAAGATTTAT